>CABHPP010001284.1:4809-61524 GCA_902168425.1 Peromyscus attwateri
TGTGTGTGTGTGTGTGTGTGTGTGTGTGTGTGTGTGTGTGTGTGTGTGTTGGTGGGGAGGAATGTCATTCTTGTTGGCCTGAAATTCTCCAATGAGGCCAGGCTGGGTGACCAGTGAACCCCAGGGATCTGCCTGTCACAGCCTCCCCAGTACAAGGACTACAAGTTCATGCCACTGTTACTGGCTTGAAAAAAAAAAAAGGCAAAAAACAAACGAACAAAAACATAGGATCTAGAGATTAGACTCAATTTCTCATCGCTCAAAGGCAAGCATTTTGCTAACTGAGATAGCTCCTCTGGGGTGCTCCACTCACCAGTCCATCTGTCTGTCTTAGTCAAAGAGTGGAGTTTTGGATCCCATCATGCAGCTGGAAAATGAGTATATGAATCACCCAGGATCAATTCAACTCCACTTACTATCTGCCCACGCACGTAGGGAAATGACGGCATCTATCTCAGCTTGCTTTCTATTTCTGTAATAAAACACTATGACCAAAGACGGCTTGGAAGGGGAGGGTTTATTCATCCTATACTTTACAGCCCATCACGAAATGAAGTCAGGCAGGAACCTAGAAGCAGGAACTGAAGTCAGAGCTCACAGAGGAACAAACGCTGCTGGTGAGCTTGCTCCCCATGGCTTGCTCAGCTTGTTTGTTATACAGCCTAGGACCGCCTGTTCAGCGGTCACATCACCCACCGTGGGCTGGCCCTCCCACATCCTCAATGAAGAAAATGCCCTAAGGACTGAACACACAGGCCAGTCTGACGGAGTCATTTTGTCAGTCGGGGCTCCCTCTTCTGAGTTAACTAGCATGCATCAAGTTGAAAAAAAAAAAATCAACCATCATCTCATTCTCCTTAAATTTGTGTGTGACCCAGAGGTCAGAAAAATTTTACTGAAAGGACAGCATAGCATATGCGTCTCTGCTTCCACTACTCACTCAGCTTGTTGCCGCACGAAAACACAGGCAGTACTGAAATGATGACGCGTGCCTGTCTTCCAAAAGCAATTAGGTGTCCCCACCCCCACTGGAGTTTCTGGGACCTTTTGTGCCAATTGAGAAGCCACTCCAGCTGACCAACCAAGCAAGGTATGAGAGTCACCCAGAAATGCATGGGCTGACACACTCAGGACTATCAAGCTACATTAATGAGTTTAGCTTAGGATATTATGACCTTCTACGCTTCTTGCTCAAATCCTCATAAAACCCATGGCCACTCGTGAGTCCCCAAGTTTCTAAACAAGTATTAGAAGACTGTTGGTTTTTTTTTTTTTTTTTTTTTTTTTGGTGCCAACTGTTTCTTTTCGAGACTTCACATGTACCTGCGTCTCTAGAACATATGGAGATGTGACTGTGGTCATGGGTCTAGCAGCAGAAGGTGGCCGTTGTGGTTTTGAAGGGACTGATTATCCACTACTAAGGCATCTACCTAGAATGAGGACTCCGTGCAGAGGAATAGTATTCTCTTAGATACTGTAGTAGGGCAAGCTGATTTCAGTGGTCGGGGAACCTCTGGATTATATGGGAATTCAAGCTTGTCCATTCATAGCTTCAATCACATGTTCTCATTCACATTTTAGCATAGTAACATTTCCCGTGGAATGTCTTAACTTTCTTGTTAGAGACCGGAGAGTCTCTAGACTCAACTGCCATTGAAATTCAGCAACGCATACAAGAGATGTGTGTTGACTTGTAGCAATATCAGTCCTTGAGCTATGGGAAATAAATATGTAGTCTGGAATTGTCCTAGAATCTCTTTGATCTACAACTTGTGGCTTTCACTCATGGGGAAAGGTCAAAACTTCTCATTTTCCTTTTGTAATTGTTCAAGTGAACTCAGATGGACTCATCCTGTCCTGTGGTCACTATCGTCATCATTGCTGACACAGTGGTCAAGCACACTGGCCAGATGAGCTCCCAAGGCACCTCATCACATTCCACCACAGGTGACGGCTCCTTTCATCTTGATGTCATTGTGTACCATGGATCGCTGGCAACACATTTCCTATTGCCAAACAACACCACAGCACCACACCCAAGACAAAAGCATTACCAAACTAACTCCCAAATTCCATCTTGATGTAACTGTCCCTGAGACCTTCTACAGTAACATTCTGCACAAGTTAGAGACCTATCTGGAGACTGGAGCCATGCAGGTATTTGAAAGGGGAAATTAAATATGAAGGATTATAAGCTATTCGTCAATAAGGGAATAAAGGGCTTATTTATAAAGGATGTCATAAGGTCAGTGAGGCGCAGCTTAAAAACAATCAATTTCAGAGGCAGAGGAGTCTGTCCAGACATGGGTGATCTCATTTCAGAATATGTGTTCTGCACTCTGCTAGATAGCAGGGATGTTCACTGGCTTTCCTGGGGTCACAGCTGGTCCACAGTCACCACACTGAACCTTGCAGACCTGGAACTATAGTTGAAAAATTCCAGAAAAGGAAGTAGTCTTCCCACATACAGATAGCCAGGTGAGCAAGCAGCAATTTCCTCTCTGAGGTGTCTGTGGTCCCAAGCTAACAAGAAGAGAAGCCATGCCTGAAAAGTTGGAAACCTACTTGTGATTTAGGCAAGGCCTGCTGGACGCACTGGGAGTCTGCCCCAGGGTTACTGCTGGGGAGCAGTAGAAAATTGTCTGGGGGGGGGGCACCAAAATTTAACTGTCATGAGAACCAGTGGGTGTCCTGCTACATGCAAATGTTGCCTGCAAAGTGGGAACCAGAGGCAGCACACTAGAACCCAGAGGAGAACCAAGCCTCTGGATGTGTTCCATCTGTGCCCTCTACTGGGAGAGCTAAACATTGCATACGCTGGCAAAGGGGGCCCAGTTAAAAGTTTCTGCTCCATTATCACAGAGTCAATAATGAAAGGCAGATTTGGAGCTAAGGAGCAGCAGCTTGATATATGGCACAATAATACCAAATACTCAGCATTTCATACAATCTTTATTTCTTATCCAATTGCCTTATTTATTCATCCAACCACTAACTTCACTTAAAAGTTGAAAATATTGAGGTTCACTTACTTAGCATCCCACCATCGGGAAGCAGACCTGGAATTCACGTGAGATTTTTATATGCCACATGGATTCCCACTACTGAACCTACTGCTTTCACTTAAGGCACAGGGATGCTAGAAGAAACGGCAAATTCATTGATACTTTCAGCAACCTAGTATTTCTTAATTACCACCACGTGGCAGGTCTGTCACCCCTAGTCTTCTGCTGGTGGGGAGAGTAACGTCGGGACTCCTTAAAGAACCCAAAATCCTATAGGAACTCAATTCCCTCAGATGAGATCATCTGGCATTTGCATATAATTTATGCACACTTTCTCATATATTTAAATAATCTCTGGATTACTTAAAATACCTAGTGAAATATAAATGTCATGTAAATACACTGTTTGGGAGGAGTAAGAGGAAAACTATCTGGACATGCTCAGTATGGATGCAATTCCTTTCAAGTATTTTCTGTATCAGGCTGGTTGGATCTGTAGACATGAGTGAGGCTTGTTAAAGTGAGTAAGAGACTCCTGTGGGTGTACAGGATGAACACAGTATTTGCTAACATGGTGCCTGTAGACCAGGACGACCACGAAAAGTAAGAATTAATCATTAATAAGGTTGAAGATATTATAGGTGCTTTATAGCCATCTGAAATGTAACTGTCCATAATGGACAAACAACTCAGAATTCTCACCATATTAAAGAACCCATTTCAGCAATAGTGTGACTGATACCCTCCATATATGTGTGTGTGTGTATATATATGTATGCATATATATGTAGATATATGAAAAGCATAAAAAAAGGCACAGACCAAACGTGGGAGAGATTAATTTAGACTGAGAATTTGAGAAGCTGTCAGAGGAAGGGCATTTTCACCAAGCCCTGAAAGGGTGGGGTGGGCAGAGCGCCTGATGGAGTTTTCTGAGCAGGGGCAATAGTCCTGGAAGGACATTGATAGGTTCACGGAGGAGTCAAAACACATCAGCAACAACAACAACAACAGCACACACACACACACACACACACACACACACACACACACACACACACACACACCAGACAGGCTGCCGCTTGGAGGGTCGCAGGGAGAACCCCAGTGTAAAGAGGAAGAAGGGATGAGGTTTTTCTAAGCTCTTGGGAGAAGACCAGGCTAGAGGTAGCAATGCCTGGGAATAATCAGAAGTCAGAGGGGAAACAGGAGGCAGATACAAAGACTGAAGCCTGAGCAGTAGTTGGGGAGGGGTGGGGGGCTCCCCACCTCCAGCCAAGCATGCGTGAAATACTGTTAAGTGTGTCAACGTGCCGGCGAGGCACAGCCTCTCATGCCCTTGGTCCCTCACAAACACATATTCCTTTCAGGTCTGTTCTTTGATGCATTCAGAGAGAATTCAAACCATCTTTCCATTTCATAATATAATGGTTGCCCCAGGCCTCAGAGAAAGGGCAGGAAAGCAGCCTGAGAGCCTCCAATCTCCCCCTCTATGCCCCAACTCCTCCAAAAGTGGGGACTGACTGGCCCTAGAAAAGGACAGGAAGCAGTGATGGGAACATGGGTTTCTATTACGGCCCAGTCCTGGATCTCACCTTTCACCTGCCCATCTGGGTGCTGTTTTAATTGGTGACAGAAAGTAGATAACACACAGGCTCTGGAACGGGACACTCCAGGTTTAGATCCTCTCTGTTAGTGCACGAGCAGTATTGCTCTGAGTGGCGAATGAGCCGAGGTAATACTTACAAGAGTGGGTGGCACATAGGAAGGGCGGGGCAAGTGTTTGCCCTGCCGTCTGCTTCTTCGTTGGATCTTTCTAAAACTGTGTGACTTGGGCAAGGCGAAAGGAATGTATAATCCCATTTGTAGATTGTAAGCTCGAGGCATCATAAAATAAAATCTAGTGGCCCGGGAGCTCCTCACACCGGCATCTTCCACGTGCCAAGGTGTACCCTAGCTTGCACTAAGTTCTTGCACAGTTACCTTGAAAGACGAGCCACTGGGACTCAGCTTCCCCAACAGTAAGATAAAAGTTGTTCAGGGTAGACGTATCTCTGCACTCTCTACCCAATGTTACCTCCCGCGCCATCGGGTTCTTCCGGTGCAGTGTTTCCATTCTGCCATAGGGGGCGCTCGAGGCCCAGACCCAGCCTCCTAGGGAGCCATACTTTCCCAGGACAGCTCTCCAACCCGTGCACGAGTTTCCTTGTCACATAAAATTCTCCTTCTGACACTGTTTCCCTTTAGAAAGCAAGTAAATCATAACTTTTCACTTAAGCATTTCTGCTTCTAGTCAGACCTGCTTTAGCCCGAAGTTGAAAAAGAGTACATTTGCTTGGATCATATTTCAACTCAGTCTAATAGATATTTGCTTAGGGGGGGAAAGAGGTTGAAGAAAAAAGGGAAATGTCAAAACGGAATAATAAAATGGTCTATAAACAGAAGCAGGTTTTCTGCGATACGTTACCCTGATAAACCCGATAATGGTTCCCAAATGTACCGCCCTGGGTTGATGCCAGGCTGGGCGCAGGGGGTGGGGGGTGGGGGGTGGGGGGGGCGCTCTGGGTTATTTTTAATTTTACTGTAGCCAAACCATGACCTCATTCTGATGGAATTCTCTCCCACCAAAGAGCTGTATCGAGTATTTGTCGGCTGAAATTCATTTGAATGTAGATTCATCGGAAACATGTGTGGCCTCAAAAGCAGCCCAGGGGAACACGGGGGTGGCGGGGGGAGGGGAAGAGCGGGGTTTTCAAGGAAATCCTTCCTTTTGTTTTAACCGAACAGGCTGGTCCTTGGGGGGCCTTCGGCCCTTTGATGGGGTTGATCCCAGGGCCTCTGTTCTCTGTGACCCTTCTGCACCCTCTTCAACTTCCCCAGAGTAGGGTTCCCCTAAAGAAGCAAGACATCAGCCCAACTTATTACCCCCAAGAGCAGGTCCTGGTGCTATGAGGACTCTGTGCCTCAGAAGACGGGAGTATTGACTGATACCCAACCAACTTGAAGACAGTCACAATAACAGGTATGATTAGGAACAGTCATCCCTGTACTTTATGAACAACCTGCTGTGTGTATTGTATTGTATAATAGCCTTCCACATACTATCTCTGATCCTCACAGTAAATATAGGAGATAGGATCATCCTGTGTTTCACAGAGGAAGATCCTGGGGTGAGTTAGCGGTGGTAACGCCACAGGAGTACGCGACCATTTTGTAACTTAATCAAGTTTCAAGCCTAAGCCTGTTTTACATATATCTTCTGCTCTGCCTAGCAGGTTTCCATGAACAGAAGCCTGTGTGGCACAGGGAAAATCACCCAGACTATTGGATCAGGAAGGCTTCATGGAAGAGGCATCATTTGGGCTGTATGTAAAGGACAGACGGTATTTGGATAAAGGGAGATATATTACACAGAGAGATTGTCAGGAAAACTCTTGCATCTGGATGCTGGCAGAAGAGTCTGGTTTGATTTCCAAGAGGGCCTGTGGGCTATGAAGTGGGAGACCCCTTATGGACTTAGGCCATGGAGAGCGCCTAACTTCCAAATGACTGATCAGGCTTGACCTGAAGGGGCACGGGGAGTGATTGACATGCTTGGGAAAGGAAAAGGCTGCCATGATCACATGAGGCAACGGAGTGGAGAAAGGAAGGCTTGAGAAGACGGGACAGAAGGTTAAAAGAGGCGAGCTAGTTGCAGGGAGAGCTCACGTGGTGGGTAAAAGTATAATATCGAGTATGTGATGACTGGTGAGCTGGGCAGAGAGCTGGGGAGTGGGAAAGAGAATCTAGGATGGATCCGGGTCTCTGGATAGGAGTAACTGGGTTGGCCCAAGATAGTGTTCCAAAGGAGTGTTTGTGGGCGGCCTGAGCCGATCTAGTGACTGGACACGTTCAGCTTGACTTAGGTTGTTTCTGTCTCCCCACATCCCACAAGGCTGGCTGAAATCATGTTCCTTCTCTCCCTGGGCTCCCAGCAGAAGCTTCAAAGGAAGGCACAGATAGAATGGCACAGCTTCTCATGTTCCATTGTCTAACCAAGTTAGCCACCGAGAGAACTGGGTTTGGCAGGACTCTGCATTCCGAGCGTGTGGGTAGCTGAAGCACCCTGTCAGCAGCGAACGTCATATCTTCAATCCAGACAGAGCAGGGAGGCCAGCTTCTGGGACTGTCACCGAGCAGCATTCTGGGTGCGAGGAGAGCTGGTATCAACACCAGACCCCTACCTTTCGATAGCCCCCAGAATGATGATGTTACCAACAAGCTACCGTAGCCAGGCAGAAAGCTCTCCGCAGAGCAGATGGGAGATGGAATTGTGTGCTTCCGTTTTCAGCTGAATTCCTTTTTTTCTGTACAAAACGACATTGTAAAGGAGGGACTGTTCTACCTTCTCAAAGATGGGCACTAAGGGATTACTGAGAATAGCTTCCCAGAATGTCAAAGAAAAGTGGTTCATGTATTTGGGGGTACCATAATTTTGTTCTAGTATAGTCTAAAATAATCATCGTGAATAGTGACTAAATCATAGAGATTTGAAAAACAGAGGAGCAAGAATATCATGATATCTAAGCTGAACAAACCTCTAATTTCATGTGGTTCCGTGTCTCTGATGTCAGCACATGATGCTTAAGACATAAAATCCTCTTTTGTCTAGACTCATGTCCACTCTACTGACCTAAATATCCCAGAGAGCAGGAACAGGACTCGGAGAGACATATCACTTTGGATTTCTGTTTCTTGACCTCTTGATTTCTAGGAAGAGATGCTTCACTTTGAACTTGACACCCTATTTCTTTTTTCTTTTTTCTTGGCTTGGTTTGTTTGAGACAGGGTTTCTCTGCCTAACAGCCCTGACTGTCCTGGAACTAACAACCCTGTAGACCAGGCTGCCCTGGAACTCACAGAGATCCGCATGTCTCTGGCTCCCTCCCGAGTGCTGGGATTAAAGGCATGCACCACCATACCCGGCTTGACAACCTTTTTCTAGGGAGACACATTTATAAACTATGTGACATGGAGAAGTTCAAACGGCAGCTACAGGAAGGATTACATGAACATCCCAGCACTTATCACTCAAGATAAGCACTCACCAATACGTTCTTGTACTGGCCTCCTTTACAGCCTCTTGGGCGTTTTTACGTGCATGATTTTTACTTGCATGATTTCTCCCCAAGCTGTGACATAGTTGTGATGAGCAATGTGCTTAAGCCTATGATGAACAGGTCCAGGGGCTCTTATGCTGCTCAGTGAGGAAACTTCCAGAAAAGGCCATATGTGCACTTCATGGCCCTGGACTTGCACACAATCTTGTATACGGTTGGCACTTGAGAAGGGACATGGCCACCTTCTACCTAGATGTCTGACTTTGGAGGCATCCTTTGGTCTCTTCAGCCTCCTCTACAAAGTAGGGACAAGGAGACATGGAGGACGGTGTGGAGGTGGGCATACCTGGCACAGGGCACAGAAAATACTTAGCAGGATGCTCTGCCCACAGCAAGCTCAAGGACGCTGCTGCTCCTCTCCCCACCTCTTACGTCAGTCATCCTTGGTTAAAGGATACCAGTACTTCACAAACAGACAGGAACTAAAATGGGCAAGCAGAAAGGAAGCATTTTAAAAAAAAGTGGGGGAGGGAGTAAAAAGAAAGAGACATAAAGACAGAGGAAGCAAGAGAAAGGAAAAAACAGAAAACAGTCGAGATAGAAGGGTAGTAGCAACAAGAGGAATCCCTTCTATGCCTGGATAGTCGATAGAAGCTGTTTCCTGTGGGCCCTGACATGATCAGCAGCCATCGTGGAGCAGAGAGGATTTGGGCCCCGTAGTCATGGCAATGAAATAGAACAATATAGCGATAGCAATCGCTAGGACTGCGGTACAGATAATGAGGCTAATCCTCCCAAGAATAGAGAGAATATCACACAGTCCTCACCCGGGATTCTACGATAGGTTCCCTATTGGCATGCAAAGGCGGCTGGGTTCCGGGTTTCTCAGGGCAGCGGAGGACAAGCTGGAGAGTTACGGAGGCCAAGGTGGTTCGTGAGCATCTCACTGGAAAAGATCCGTCTAGGAGAATAGTGAGGTCCAGCCATGTCTTCATTGGTGAGTAAGTTTTTACCCAAGAGAGAGCAGGGGAGGGGCCTGTTGTCTGAAGAGGTACAATTTCTGCTGATTAGTCCATGGTTAAACCATGTTTTTAAACAGAAAGTTTCTTTTTTAAAATCACATGCACATACTCCCATTAGCCATCAGGAATAACATTTTCCTCTACGGGAAGCCTCCAAGTCTTTTACTTCGCTGTCAAGCTTAACCTTGCACAAGCCAAAAAAAAACTGATCCTTCTCACTCTAGAGATTCAATAACTAAGCCTTGGGCTGCCTCATTGCCTTGACAAGCTGCAAGCTTCCTGGTTCCCGTCTACTGGTTCCCGTGACTTGCTGTCAAGAAGCCCTCTATGGACAGCTCCCGATTCAGGTCTGGAGATCGTGCAAATCTCTTTCTGCCTTTTTACTTATGCCCTCATCACCGTGTCTCTGGCCTGAGGGTTCCTCCACAGTGGGACTTGTTAATCTTTACCTTCCCTGCAGTCTGAACCAGGGTCCAGGAAACTGTTGGCATAAACAAATGTTTGTGGAATTTAACGCAAGTGAACCTTAACCCGAGAACAGAAAGTGAAAGCCGCAACAGTCACCAGATGGTCCGCGTTCTCTGGCAAACACCACCATGTGAAGAACACCCAGCTAAGTGGTCTGGTTTTTGCATATTCTATCCAGATGTTTGGCTTCAGGTAAAGCAGATCAGGAGATCCTTCACGGGCAGACGGGTGTTTCTAAACGGGCCTGACCTCTTGGTGTCTCCTCAACCAAGCCTGCAGCTAATGGCACCTTCTCAGATGTCCCGCAAAATACAGTGCTCTGGTTAGATTAGCAAAATACAGCTGAGGCAGAAGGAGAACGGAGGCAACTCCAAAGCCCTAAGGCCGGAGCACGCCTGTGATTCTGAAGAATGAGCCCGGAGGTCAGGAGCACAAGGCTGGTAGCCAGCGACCATGGGAGGCTCCTAGTGAAGCCTGGAAGCCCTACTCAGAGTTAAGTGGTAAATTCCTGTAAGTTTAGAGCTGCCGGGCGGTGGTGGTGCATGCCTTTAATCCCAGCACTCAGGAGGCAGAGCCAGGCGGATCTCTGTGAGTTGGAGGCCAGCCTGGGCTACAGAGCGAGATCCAGGACAGGCACCAAAACTACACAGAGAAACCGTGTCTTGAAAAACCAAGAAAAAAAAAAAAAGTTTAGAGCCAAGGAGTGACCTAGTATAAATAACATATCAAATGAACCTTTACTTCTTTGAGACTAGCCAGTGGTAAGGCGGGGAAAGAGAATGTAGGAGGTCACTGTTGTGCCAGTGAGCTTTTCTTTACCATCATGGGATACTTAGGTTGGATACTGTTTATTTAGCTTCCATTTTTTTTTTTTTTTTTTTTTTTTTTTTTTTAGAGGGGGGTTTTTTTTTTGTTTGTTTCTTTCTTTGAGCTCGCTTGGTAGCCCAGGCTGGCCTCGAACTCACAGAGATCCGCCTGCCTCTGCCTCCCGAGTGCTGGGATTAAAGGCGTGCGCCACCACCGCCCGGCTAGCTTCCATTTTTGGAGGCTAGAAATCCAAGTAAGTATGATGCAGAGTCTGATAAGGGTCTTCCTTGGCTAGCCTCCTACATTGAGCGACAGACTGCAGCAAACGTGCTTGCCCTGTTCATAGGTGGCGGTAGCTTGGGCCGTTGTAGTTGTGGAAGAAGCACTGAGAAATGTCTACATTCTGGTTGTGTTTTGTCCCCACCTCCTAATTCCCAGTCTTCTGACTCCAGAGCACAGCCCATCCAAGAATACAGATGTGTGCCCGAAGCTACAACATCAGGCGGCAATGATTTTTATTCTCAGTGAAAAACAAAATGGCAACAAAATATGTACCACATCTGGAAGACTCTCATGACTGATGCTCAGAGGCGTGCTCCCAATATCGTACTTTGGCCATCATCCACCGCCTGGGGGAATCATAGAACCTGAAGGAACAGACACCCGATTGTGCCCTCAGCAATGGTGGCGAATAAGAACGACACTGGGAAGAAGACAAAAAAAAAAAAAAAATACCTGGTCGAATTCACTTGGTACTTTTCCAATTTGTGCAAGAGACGTGTCTGGAGAGGATGAAAGTAGGAATTTTGATTCCTGGCATGTAATTTCAGAGAGAGGCCAATACTTGTAAAGAATGCAAGGGGCAGCAGGGCTGAGAAAGCTGGGCCAGAAACCATCAGGAGGCTCTAATCGGAGCAGGCACCAGTGCGGAGAAACGGCAGACACTGAGTTCCACAGGTAGAAGAAGATGAAGAGGACTAGGGGACTGATCTCAGGAGTCCCGGGCTCCTCCTAGGGCAGCCCTCTCCACCTCCCACACAGCGGTAACATGAAGCATGCTTTCTCCTCTCCGGCTGACCTCCAAAAGACACAGGCAGTTCATTCAGTACACAGAACAAGGTGACTCTATCCACAGTCCCTTCTGACCCTCTCAACCCCCACTGAAGTGGAAGCTGTTACCTTCATTTTACACCAGAAATGGAGGCCCAGAATTTGTCAGTGGCGGGTGAAGTATCATGGAGACCCTTAGAGAGCCCGTCTGATTGTCACACCTGAGCCTCCCCTTGGCACAATTAATGAGCCCGACAGGATACCTGGGAGACTCATCTCCATGAGGTGTAATGAGTGGTCACAGTGCGTGTGTGCCTGTTGTCACGGGATGGCCCAGATGCTAAGCCCCTCTGCTGTAGGATGGTGGAGCAGAACCTGGGCACCACAGCCCTGTAGAAAGCAGCTGACACACTTCTTTTCCTTCTGAATAATAAGAGCTAGGTCGATTTTAACAAGGCTTTTTGGGTGACTATAAATGTCTTTCTAAAACAAGAGTTGCTCGCCTTGGCTATTCACGAGGGTTACCCAAACAGCCTGAAAGAAATGCCCATGACCAGGTTTCCCCCCAGAGTTTCCTATTTAATTGGCCTAGGATATGTTAGTGGAGAGAGAGAATGAAGAAACTCTCCTCCAGAAGTAGCTTTTTATGCTTACACACATTGCCTGAGCAACACTTAAGACAACAGAAACTCTTGATGATGCATATTTTCATTTAAATGTAAGATATAAATACCACTGTAATTCTAAAAATAGAATACCCCCCCCACATACACACACTATTTTAGATTCTTTGGTAAGTATACATTGCCAAGAATGGAATTAGCCAATCAAAAACTAAGAACTGTTTAGAAGCTTTTGCTTATGTATTGATACATTGATCTTTAGAAAGTAGATGCCAATTTACGTTCCCTTAACATTTAAATATAAATGTCTATGGCCAACTTCCAAGTCAGCAGAGCTTCGCAGTCATAAAACTGACTTCCTTGGCAGGTGATGAGCCTCCCATGACTAGAGGTATTCAAGCACTTCTAAGGGGGACCTGGCTGTATTCGAACCAACAGACAGCCATTTCACAGTTTGTACAGAAGGCACAGGACCCTTGGGGAACAATTTTCAGCTCTGATCCCACCCGTCCTCTGCTGCGAGACCTTGTGGCACAAGGTTCCTTTCTGGCAATTGGTGAGTATTACGAGCATGGCCGAGCAGACTCAGCAGTGACTGGTACTGGGATCTGTTGCTCCTGAAGTACTGCAGACCACGCTGGGTAAAATTACAGAATGGGGACAATGAGGGGACAAAACAGGGAAGGAACTTCCTTGAGACTTCTTGAGGCTTAAGTATCTCTTCGGCAAGAAGGCTCATCCGAAGTCTCAGACGGCTTTGCCAGTGCATGTAAACAAAGTGCATTTGGCGGGGACAGGGGAAATAACTCAAGATAATTCTAGAATACGTTGTCAATCTCTCCAAAGCAGACAGCCCAGGGTGATGGGAAGAGCAGTGTCTGTAGACAGACTTGGCATTGAACCAAGACTTCCCCATATGTCTCCATGGACTGTGTACAAGCTGCCTACTTTCTCTGCACTGGGGTAAGTCAGTGTTAATAATACTCTCTGAGAAGGTAGGACAGCTACCATGCAACTCGGAACCCAAAGCAAGGCAACTGCCGTGTCAGTTTGCATGCAAAGTGCCTGGTAGATATTTTGGCACGTAGCTTAACAATCAATAAGACAGAACGAGCATTCCATTATTAATATGACATAATTGCGTCCTCTACCGCTGTAGTAATAAAATGGCAAAAAAAATGTCAGCAATTATAGCATTAGAGCAATCATGAAAACAACTACCTACTATGTGTTAGACTCTGGAGAAATATAGCCTCATAGGTCTACCTTCTGTTTTATAATTTTAAAACAGTTTGACTTCATAAGAAGGAGAAGAGCTAGACAAGATTTATAAAGTGGATAGATAATGTAATACTTTATTATGTACGCATATATGTGTTTGTGTGTGTGTGTTTTTAAAGGGTATAAAAAGAGAAAATTTTTACTTTTTTTTTAAAAGGAAATAAAATCCTTTTCTTGTCCATTTCTAGAACCTATGATGTAAGTGTTGCTGTGGTCATTGCCTTT
Organism: Peromyscus attwateri; assembly: GCA_902168425.1. Taxonomy (NCBI): domain Eukaryota; kingdom Metazoa; phylum Chordata; class Mammalia; order Rodentia; family Cricetidae; genus Peromyscus; species Peromyscus attwateri. The sequence goes on from CABHPP010001284.1 coordinate 18,390, forward strand.
ATAATATAACACAAATTTTTTGAGTATTTTTCAAATAAGACTCACCTAGTCCTGTTTAAATCCTCCCCCACCCCGCCACCCCCGTTTTCTATAATGTGGTCTGATACTGAAGATGTCAGTGCTGCTGATCTTAGGGTCCTATTCTATGTTCTAAAAGTATGTTATTGACTCCAGATCTCAGCAAATCCCTAGGGCCCATGCGGTTCTTATGTCTGTGGTAGGGAGACCAAGAGGCAGTTTCCCAGGCCAGGTTCTGTTTACACTTCCTTGATCATGGCTAATGATGTGTTTACAGGAGACATTCTATCTTCATTAAACTCACTTCTGGACAATCAATAGAGGGGCTAAGACAGCAGGGCACATACGTGTTTGAAGTATGTGCATCCTCCCTTGGATCAGACAGACCAAGACTCAACCAAGATATCCCTGCACTGGCACCTAGGACCAAGATGTCAAATATACTACTTGGATTACGAAAGGGGCATCTTCACCTAGAGGAACATAAGCAAGGTCTCAACAAATGACTGCTAGCAGGCTTTGCCCAGTGGATTTTATAGTCTAGTTGCCTGTCGTGCCCATGCAAAAAGTCAGAATTTTTTTCATTTTTTTTATGTCAGCGTACAAAATTATGGTTTCCTTTATGACATTTTTTTTATACATATGCAACATCCTGCTTTTTTTTTTTTAAACTCCTTTCTCCCACTGCCCTTCCCTATCACCTCTACCCACATTTTTTGGTCCCCTACTACCTTTTTGGAAGTCCCCCTTTCTGCCTTCATATCACATATATTCCATTATTCTCTTTTCCTCTCTCCTCCTTCTCCTTCCGAACTCTTCCTTTTCATGATCCTCTGTCGTGATATTTGTCATCTAAGAAATAAAGCTTGTCTGAAGATCAGAGGACAGAGCCAGCCACAAAGTTAAACACAGACGCCAGGTAGTGGTGGCACACACCTTTTATTCTAGCACTCAGGAGGCAGAGATCCCTCTGAATCTCTGTGAGTTCAAGGCCACCCTGGGCTATGCGAGATTGATCCATTCTTGGAGAGAAACAGAGCCAGGCAGTGGTGGCACACACCTTTAACCCCAGTATTGGAAGGCACACATGACATTAATCCCAGCACTAGGAAGGTTGAGATAGGAAGTGAAATGGCTGGGCAGAGAAAGGCAGATAAGGCGGGAGGAGACAGGAGCTAGAGGCCCTTTTGGCTGAGGACTCAGGGGCATTCAGTCAGAGGATTTGTGGAGTTGGCATCGTGAGAAGTGTCTGTAGCTTGTTCCTTTGTCTCTCTGATCTTTCAGCAATTAACCCAATATCTGGCTCTGGGTTTTTATTATAAGATCACTTAGGATGTGTGCAACAATCCTCTTTTAATACACACACGCAAGTGCATGTGTGCACTCAAGGAGAGGGAGCATGGGGGAGAGATCTGGGGTCAACATGGAAGAGAAAACACAGGTATTTTTCTTAACGAATCTAACCTATTTCTTTTCCCGTTGTACTCCATAGTTCCATCCATTTTCCTGCAAATGTTATGATTTTCTGTATGGCCGAATAAAATTCTGTTGTGTATATGTCTCACATTTCCTTACCCAGCTATCTGTTGATGGACATTGTGCTAGCTAATTTTATGTCAACTGGACACAAGCTAGAGTCATCGAAAAGGAGGGAACCTCAATGGAGAAAATGCCCCCAGAAGACACAGCTGTGGGGCATTTTCTTAATTAGTGATTGATGTGGGAGGGCCCAGCCCATTGTGGGTGGGGTCATCCCTGGGCTGGTGGCCCTGGGTTCTGTAAGAAAGCAGGCTGAGCAAACCATGGGAGCAAGCCAGTAAGCAGCAGCCCTCCGTGACTTCTGCATCAACTCCTGCCTCCAGGTTCCCGACCTGTTTGAGTTCCTGTCCTGACTTCCTTCAATGGTGAGCAGTGATATGGAAGTGTAAGTCAAGTAAACCCTTTCCTCCCCAACTTGCTTTTGGTCATAGTATTTCAACACAGTAGCCGAAACGCTAAGACAGAAGAAGACGGTACCGGGATACCGAGGCATTGCTTCGACAGACCTGACCATATTTTGGGGAGGATTGTGGAAGGACTTTGGAACTTTGAGCTAGAAAAGCCAATGTGTGTTGAGAGCTCAGTGAGCCAGTTCTGCAGGAGCTTGAAGATAAGCAGGTTGAGAGCAGGGCAGACAATGGAGGCCTGGCTGGTGAGGTTTCAGAGGGAAGACAAGACTCTATCAGGCCTTTTATGTGAAAAATCTGTGATATCTGATCAGCTGGAGCTCAAGAATCATCTGTGATTAACAAGATACCAGAACCACAAAGGCGAAACCTTTGTTTTGCTGGAGTAATAGATGCTGGTCAGCTGGGGCTGAAGAATCGGCTGTGATTAAGAGACCAGCATCAGTGGGGTGAAATCTTCTGGGAAGTGTTTCCTCAGGGTCAGCACACAGAAGCTGTGTTCCAGGGGTGGCCAAGGTTGTACCTCGTGCTGGCAGCCAAGCTTGGTGGTGTAAGAGTCACCCAGGTGGTGCTGGTTTTGAAGTCGTGAAGAGGCAATGAAGAGCAGCTGAGGCTTGGCACTGTGTGGTAGGGATGAAGTCCCCGAAGAGAGCCTATGGGAGGCTATGGGTGAAAGTGCAGCCCAGTTTCGGAAAGGGGCTCCAGCAGTTTTGGAGATGCCAGTACCATGGAAGGGTGACCAAGAACAGCAGCAGAAGAGGAGTGGAGGTAGCCAGAGAAGATAAGCTGTGTGTGCTGCCGAGGGCAGAGACAGAGAAGTGACCCAAGCCTTTTGGAGGAGCCCAGAAAATGGTGAGTAAACCCCAGACCTTGGAGATTGAATTATTTACACTGTTGGGAGTTTGCTTTTGCTTCGTTCAGATTGTGACTGTGCCCTGGTTCTTCCCTCTTGAAGTGAGAAGGTATTAAATTTACAAGAACCCATAGTTGAGAGAGTTTCCATTTTAAAATTTCTATTTAAAGAGATTGGCTATTTTTAAAGGGACTGGATTTTTAAGTGAATTCTTAAAGATTGTTTTTTTTTTTTAAATTTGGAATGTTGATATTGTGATGCTGATATTCGTGTGTGATCTTGGAGAAGAACAAGAAAGGCTAGGTTATGAATTAGCAGTGGGGTGTTTGTGTGTGAGGTTGACAAGGCATCAATTGAGCTGGCTGGTTTTATGTCAACTTGACCCAAGCTAGAGTCATCTGAAAGGAGGGAACTTCATCTGAGAAAATGCCTCCACAAGATCAGGCTGGAGACAGGCCTATAGGGCATTTTCTTAATTAGTGATTGGTGGGGGGGGATGTGCTTGTATCTCTGTGGTATGTTGACTTAAGAGTCCTTCTGGTTTACCCAAGGAGCCTGCCACAGCTGAGGCACCTGCTCCTCTACTCTGAGAATGTCGAGGACTCCTCACTGACTTCCATACTGGGCACAATTTACATTCCCATCAGCAGTTCATACAAGTTCATTCTTCCCCTGACACAAACTTCTGCCATCATTTGCTGCCATTTCTTGATGATGGTCATTTTGCTTGGGGTAAGATGTAATCCCAAAGGAGTCTTCGTTTGTATGTTCATAATGGCTAAGGATGTTGGACACTTTTCAAGTTATTGTTGGCTATTTCTATTTCTCCCTTTGATAACTGTCGCCTCGTTGGCCTAGTCACTGATTGAAAGGTAGGGGCAGTGGGTGGTGCGTTCATTTTTTTAACTTCTTAATTTTAAAAAATTTGTTTTATGTGTGTGAGTGTTTTGCTTGCACCCTGTGTTGGTGGCCATGGAGATCAGAAGACAGTGTCAGAGATCCCCTGGAACTGGAATTCCAGATGGTTATCAACCACTCTGTGGGTGCTGGAACCTGACCTGGGTCCTTGGTGAGAGCAACTCGTGCTCTTAGCCACTGAGCCATCTCTCCAGCCCATGGTTTTCTAACATTTTTATATTTTTGTGGATACTAGTTTCCTGGCTGGTAGACAGTAGGAAATGATCTTTGGCTGCACCAAAGCTCTTTGATTTCACCGAACCTCACTGGTCAGCTCTTGTTTTCTTGTTCTCCGAGCTTGTTGGTGTCCTTGTCTCTATCTGCACTTGAATTGTTTTATTTCTGTTGCCTCTAGCAGGCAGGGCCTCACATTAAGGTGGGTTTCAGTCTTCTTTTTCTGTGCAGTGTAATAGGAATCTGGTTTTCTTCTTGTTCATTTATTCACTTTTATAAGTGAATCCCTAGTTTTCCCAGAACCATTTGTTGAAGAGGCTGGCTATATTTTTACCTAATAAATGCTTTGGGTGACTAGGTCAGAAAATTGGGATGGCTGTGACTGTGTGGTTTTATTTCTGAGTCCCATTGGTCCACACATCTGGTTTGATGCTAACGCCACACCGTTTTTGTTATGATGGCTCTATAGTGTAATTTGAGATCAGGTATTACGATGCTTTTAGCCCTGCTCTTTCTCTTTTGGGTTGCTTTGACTAGTCTGCTTGTGTGTGTGTGTGTGTGTGTGTGTGTGTGTGTGTGTGTGTATGTATGTATGTATTGTGTGTCCATAGATTTCAAATTTTTTTCAATTTCTGTGAAAAATATGATTGGAATTTTGATGAGGATTGGATTGACAGCTTTCAAAAATATGACTTTTTTTCAATAGTTGTTTTGCTAAAATCCATGACCATATAAGAGGTCTTCCTACCTTCATTGTCTCTCGTCTCCATGTTAGATTGATCCATGGAGAATTTTTTTTGAAGATAATTGAAAATGAGGTATTTTCCCATGTCATTAACTTATGCCTGATTTTTACTATTTATTGCTGCTTACTACTTTTAATTTATCTTGTTCCTGTTTTTCCAGACCTTGAGTTGCATCATTAGACTATTTATTTAATATCTCTCTGAATTTTTATTATAGGAATCCATAAGTATATACTTTATTCTTAAAATTGTTTTAGCTGTAGCCCAAATGTTCTAAGTTGTGTTTTCAGCTCATTTGATTCTAAGAGGTTTTTTTTGTTTTGTTTTTTTCATTTCCTCCCTGATTTCTTCAGTGATATATTTGTCATTCAGGAGTATATTGTGCAGTCTCCAGAGATTTGTGTAGTTTCTTTGCTATGGATTTCTAATTCCACTACATTGTGATCTGATGAGACATAAGACATTCTTTTGTTTCTTTTGCATTTGTTCAGACATTTGTTGTGACCTAGAATGGCATCTATTTTAAAGAAGTTTCCACAAACTGCTAAAAAAGGAATGCAGTTCTGCTCTGTAGATATCTATCTGTTCAGGTCTCTTTGGTCCATGGTATAGTGTAACCGTGAACTCTTCATCACGTATCTAAAGATGAACATTGGACTCACCCACTGTTACTGTTTCAGGACCTATCAAACAACATCATGTGAATGTAAGAAGGCTAAATAAAGAAAAACACACTTTTAAAATATCAAGAAGTTAAAAAGTACTGCTAAAATTGTAATAAAAAAGCAGTGGGGTGGGTGAAAACAGAGTGGAGAATGGCGTATTGGAGCAGCTTATTTCTGGATCATCAAAAACTGGAGGCTGGCAGTTACATGCATGTGTGGCAGGTCAGTTGAACTTGTGGGCTCTTGTTTTCCCTATTGTTTATGTTGGTTTGATCCCATATTGGACCAGTGTTCAATGTGTGGGCCAAAGCTGTGTCCACTTTGGACATTGCTCTTTGCATACTGGCGCCCTCTGCTGGACATACTTAGTTTTGCTGTGGATGGGCTAAGCAGTTTCTTCCTGGAATTCTCCAGCTCCTACGCTTTGACAGGCTTACTGTTCTGAGAGGTATCTTCCAAGTGCCCCAGTAGGGTGAAAAGCAGTCGTAGCACTGAGATATGAGCAGGCAGAAATTTATTTTCGTGCTTCCAAAACTTAAGTAGTTATCACCCTGCTGGAGGAATATTTTGAGTATCAAGTAAACCATGGGCACTTTAGAGTTTGGGGGCTGTATCACAGTGAGCAGAAGACAGGTCAAACCGCCAGCTGTCCCCAGGCTCGAGACTACCAGATACCAAAGTTATTCTCAGTTGATGAGATCTCTCAGCCACTGGTGAACTTCACTGCCTAAGTGGACTCTCCTGTTACCAGCACTTCACAGTTTGTTAGCATCTGGCCCTCTTGGTTTCCAGAGCTGCCTCCCAGGGATGCCCTGGAGCTGGGCAGACTAAATCCAGGCTCACTCACTAGTGGTTATTTCCCATTCTTAGGCTCCCAAGGTGGCTTAGTTCGAAACAATACATTCTCTCTTAAGATGATGGTTCCTGCCTTCTGAATCATACAGAGCGACCAGAATGGACCCTGTCCACCGTGACCGGTTTTCTGAAGAAATGATTGTCTTACCAAAACCAGAAAGAAAATCAGAATGCCAGGTACAAGACAGTTTCCAAGCCCCAGAGGCCAAAATTGTTCAGATATTGTCCGTCAGAACCAGATGGTAAAAACTGATTGCAGAAGATATTATACACTTTGGATACAGGACATAGAGAAATGTAGCTGGGCCTGAGCTAGAAGCTGCTTCCCTGATGGCTAGATTCAAAAGTTCCAGGAGTTGTCTTTGGAGGCAACTAGAGAACAGTATGACTTAGACTCTGCACTTCCAAATCTTTTTTTTTTTTTTTTGTGATTTATTTATGTGCATTGGTGTTTGCCTGCATGAGTGCCTGTGTAAGGGTGTTAGAGCCCCTGGAACTGGAGTTACAGACAGTTGTGAGTGCCATGTGGGTGCTGGGAATTGACCCCAGGTCTTCCGGAAGAGCAGCCAGTGCTCTTAACTGATGAGCCATGTGCACCAGCCCCCCCCCCCCCCTAGGAGAGGTTTGGTAGTCTTTTTTTTTTTTTTTTTTTTTTTTCTTTCAAGACAGGGATTCTCTGTGTAACAGTCCTAGCTGTCCTAGAACTCAATTTGTAGATCAGGCTGGCCTCAAACTCTCAGAGATCTGCTTGCCTCTGTCTCCGAAGTGCTGGGATTAAAGGCATGCCCCACTGCTGCTGGGCCACTTCCACATCTTATAAAGTTGCAGGAGTCAAGATGGTCTGGGGTTAGCTTAAAGGGAGACACATAGATCAGCGTAGTAGAATTTCAGGTCCAGAATAAAAGGCATTACATTTTTAGGTGATTTTTAAAATTATTTTATTCTTGAACCATTACACACACACACACACACACACACAAACAGGAGTATAATATAATACATTCTGGTCACACTCACCTCCTACTCTCTCTTATCTGCCCCCAATACCTTCTCCTCCCAACAAATCCCCCTCCCACTCTCAAGTCTCTTCGTTTGGTTTTGCTTTATCGTAAGAGCCACTGAGTTTAACCGGAGCTGCTCTTCGTGAGCATGGGTGCGGGGCTATCTACCGGAGCGTAAGTCAGTCATCAGCGACTACACAATAGCTTCTTCCTCCTCCAGCAGCCAACTACTGCCAACAGCTCCCTGGGGGAGAAATCTGGCCTCCTGAGGCACTCCTCCATCCATGACCAAAAACTTAATAGTTGCCGTGTTGGGCAGACCCTGTGCACTCCAGCTCTATGGACTCATTCTTCTCCATTGCAAATTCAACTCTTATATCAATGCAAGTCTGAAAAAAAAACTCCATTATTTTAAGAAAGAAAAGGATGAGTGACAGATATCTGATTGCTGAAGTAGGATCTGGTAGATGTCTTCGATCACACCTAGGTAGAGGGATGGAGGTATCACACAGTCTAGAAGCCCTCAGGGACTAATCATGGGCAATATGGTAGGTAGCCGTTACAGTTGAGTGATGATCTGGTTTGTATCAATGAGACTTTCCTAGTAGAAACAATCAATGTGCTAATTTAAATATAGTAAACCAATGAAATCCTAATTCACTTGTTAGAAGCTTTTACTCAGGGGCCTCTGGATGCCTACCTCAGCTCTGGGTCTCGCCTAGAAGAAAGCATGTTGGGTTTTGGATCAAAACAAAGGCTTAGACCAGACACCTGGTCTAATGCGATGGGTATAGAGTAGCAAGTTTATCACTGTTGGGACCTGGACACACCACCAAAGAGCTATGGCCAAGATCATGGGAGCAGCCAGAAACGGGAGTCAGGGCTTTAACTCAAGTACCCATGAAGGCAAACCAGAGTCCCTTCCCCTTTCCCTCAATACAGGATCAAAGGAGATGGATATGGGGCAAGGGACAAACTGGGTCTTGCTAAGTTCCCATAAGTCTTAGGCTCCCTTGAGGGGGATGCCAAATTATCCCTCTTCCCTCCCTAGAAGTGGAAGAGTCTGGAAGCAGTCACGTGTGTGAGGTTGAAAATCTTCCTGCACTTCCCTTCTGTCCAGGGGAAGAGACCTAGATTCTGGCGCTGGTTCCACTAATAACCCAGCGGTCCTAAATAATACATTCCTACTCCCTAGGCTGTATTCTTCTTAATAAATTAGGGATACTAGCGTGTGCCCTACATATTTCTCAGTGATAAGATATTTAAAGGAGACTACCTAGAGAGGGCACTGATGAACCAGAGTGCCTGTGAGAGATAACACCTCTGCACTCCTGTTCCTACCTCCATCTGCAGGCCTGCGAGGCCACGAGAAAAGCATCCCCTCACCTTGGCTCTTTTCCCTTACCTGGTGTCTTAGCAAGAACCAGTGTGGTTTGTCCATTTACCCCCGTGAGATGTCCACACGCTCCAAAGAAGGAACCGAAGGAATGCTCACATTTAATGTGTTAGTGCACAGAGAGGGAGAGAAATCTGGGGCTACCCTTGCTTCGTTGGATAACCAGTGCTACTGTCTTGGGCAGTATTGTGAAGTATCTAATCGACTAGCATGATGTAATGTTCCCTGGATACCCTAGACTTCGCTTGATGGTCAGACATCAAAACGAGGGTCATTGACTCTAGCATGCTTTTAGTTGGAGTGAGATGGGGCAGAGAGTTGAGCTTTAAATAGTATTGGAAGTAAAAATAGAAGGTCTCCAGCAGGCTGCAAATTTAGGTCACGCTTGAGACAGTGAAATCCCCCCACAGAAAGAAGACCCATGGAAAAGACAATCACAGCGGTGTTCGAGTTCTACAGTGGACAACTAGACCCAGCTGTTCAAATGAGCTTGGTGACCTTGGGCCAGGCTCATAGCCTGCCAGGCTGCAGCTTTTCCATCTGCTGTGACACCGTGACTAGGGAGCACCTTGTGTACCATTTTAGTGAGAGCAATGCCAGGTTCTCTCTCCCTGTGTGGCCCACCAGATTATCCCCACTAAGTCAACCAACTAGCTTCATTTTTAGGCCAAGGAAAAAAAGGGGTGAGGGACTGGAAAGATGGCTCAGTGGGCAAAGTGCTTGCTGATCAGTTATACATGAGAACCTGAGATTGTATCCCCAGCACCCAGATAAAAGCTAGGTGTGACTTATGTGACTGCAATCCTAGTACTGAGGGAATAGAGACCAAAATGATGAACCCAGGTTCAGTGAGGAACCTTGCCTCGAAAATGGATGAATGAGTAAATAATGTTGGAAGTGACAGAGGAAGACCCCAGGTGTCAACCTCTGACCTCTGTACACCCAGGATAAGTGTGTGCACCTGCGCATATAGATTCACATCAAATATACCCTCAAATCCTATGAGGCAAATTGTCAGTCTCCATGGAGAAAGTGAGGGGGGGGGGCTTTCTCTGGCCTAGCAAAGGTAACAATTCTTGACAGTCTTCAGTAGAGTTGGTTAATTAAAAAGAAGTGAGCATATTTCTCAAGGGCTAGGTGAAGAACATTCTAGAAAAAAAAATTTCAGACTGATCTTTAACCCCAGGTTTACTGCTGCGGGGTCCTCTAGAGCAGGAGACGATCCATGCTACATAGCACTCTCAAAAAGATGGCATCTTGCCGGGCGGTAGTGGTGTATGCCTTTAATCCCAGCACTCGGGAGGCAGAGCCAGGTGGATCTCTGTGAGTTCGAGGCCAGCCTGGTCTCCAAAGCGAGTTCCAGGAAAGGCTCAAAACTACACAGAGAAACCCTGTCTCGAAAAACAAAACAAAAAAAAAGATGGCATCTTGGTGGCCTAGACTCCAGGGTAAGAGCATTGTGAAGAAAGATGGAATCATGTATCACATGTACCTGAAGTTAGAAGGAACTACCCCAGAGCCAGGATGATGGCCAAGAGACAGTATGATGTCTGGGTGTGTGTTTAAATAGCAAGAAAAGTGATGTTGGAAGCCCTGGGGCTGGACAGGCCCCAGGTCAACAAGAGCTGCAGGGTGCCAGTGGACTTCGCATTTTTGGAAGATTCCCCGTGACATCCACTGCTCTACGGACCAGACTCCTGTTCTTTCAGCATCTGGAAACTGCGAGTCCATCTGCTCTCATGAGTCCAAGGAAAATCTAAGAGCTCTTCCAAGGCTATGACCTGCTAGAGTAGGGGGTAGATGAAGAACTTTCTGATAAGTTAGGAAAATGGGGCATAGATGATTAACCACAGAAATTAGATGAATTTCTATGCATTCCTGAGCTGGCAGCATCGTTCCCATAAGGTGCTCATGTAACAAGACTTGTGTACTCCACCCACACAGGTATTCGGGGATAATTCAAGTGTCATCTGGGTCTAGTCAGGTCCCCAGCACACTGAAGATCTGAGACAATTGTTACTTCAACAATATTTCTGGAAACCCATCACATAGTCGGCACTGTCCTGGAGCAGTGGTGGGATAGGTAGGTCACAGGCTAAACACAGCCCAGGACCTCAAGAGCATACAGCGTATGGGCAGCAGGACATGATTCCGAGAAAGGATGAACTGACGTGGGCTCTGTCACTGAGACTCTCAGGGGTAAGCAACAAGCCCCTTTTGTTTACAGACATGGAGAGGTGAACTCCCAGCTTAGGAACACCATAGAAGACTGTACAAATGGCTGGCCATGCTTATCCCAAGGTGGCTTGGCTGCAAGGTACATCCAGTAGGGTGAGACACGGCTGTCCTAGTCGGGAGGAAGGAACGTTCCCAAGTGCTGCCCCGGTCTGTGGCAGCTGTGGGAATATTATCAGTATGCCATTGAGAAAGAGGCATCAGGAAAGCCCAAGACTCAGAGAGGCAATGAAACACTGCCTGTAGAGAGAAGGGATCCACAGAGTGGCTTTGGGGAAGAGGCCACCACCCAAGCCACACGGCTGCAGAGTTTCTGTTGCTCTTTGTGCTAAAAGCGCCTGACCACCACTCTGTGTTACCCGTCCAAGGTGCCTAGCACTTAAAAAAAAAAAAAACTATTTTAATTTATTTATTATTACTCTGGGTGTGTGCTCATGTGCATGGGTGCACACATGACATGGAGGCAGGAGTGGGCGTTGCGTTTGCCACCTCACACACCTGTGGAGGTCAGAGGACAACTTTGTGGATTCGGTTCTCTCTTTCTACCTTGATATGGGTTCCGGGAATCGAACACAAGTCATTAGGCTTGCAGGCAGGGCGAGCACTTCATCTGCTGAACCATCTCATCACGCCTACACACATAAATATCTTCATTGCTTCACATAGGGCTTCCTCATCCCTGTCTCCGCCCTCCTGGACTCACAGGAAGTTCTCACTGTACTCTGGGTCTTTTCTGATGGTAGCTGACCCTCAGGGCAGCACCCTCCTCGCCTCCTGGTTTGCCACCAATGTGTTTCAGAGATCACCGAGGCGTTCAAACAGAAAGACCTGTTTTATTAAACGTGTGTAAACTGTTGATGCATCCGCCAACTCGTCTATTTTCATATTTGGGGTTTTCATAAACGTCGGTTAGAATGCAATGTCAAGAAAACTCCGGACACGCCCCGTTAATGGATGGGAAGACTGAAGTTGCTGCCTTCATCTTTAATATTTTCCCTCAACATGCTTCCAGACCATTTCAGAACCTCTTTGAGGACTTTCCCACCCAGATTCTGAGGGGCTCAGTGGAAGCAAGTGATGAGGTCACTCTTGGCTAGCCTGGGACTCAGCTCTTGAGAAAATATCTAGGGCTCTTTCTGCCTTGATTTTCTCAGCTGTAAAATGGAGATAATGACCCTGGCCATGAGCCTCAAAGCTAGAGTCTAAAGGGAAGCTGCCTCTGCCTGGAGGGCCATGGAGCCCTGCCTTTGTGGGCAGGATAATTTGGCCGGTTTATGGGGCAGGCTCTTTTCTCAGACATCCTTTCTTCTTGATCCTGACCGGTGACTCACTTCTGCTGGTTTACATGCTTGGCCGGTGTTTTACTGTCCAATTCTTTCCCCAGCTTGGCTCACCCTCCCCTGCAAGTCGGACCAAGGAAGGCCTTAGGATTCCTACCGTTGTTAAGTGACACAGTTAGGTCTCTTGGGGTCATTTGGTCTGGCCAAGGTCACATAGTGAGTAGCTAGCAGAGGCCAAAGAAGATGAATGCACAGGTTTGTGAGCCAACACTCCAGATTTTAACACTTGGTTCTGCCTTTTGGCCTGTCGTGCTCCGTATTACAAGTATAAGTCAATCCAAAGCCTCGGTTTCTCTCCTTGTCTGTCAGCGACCATCAGAAGACAGATTTTGATTAGAGATAGGATGCCACCTTGCTAGAGAGAAAGCCAAGAGGATGGGCGTGAGGTGGGCTTGTTACCACTTCCATGCTAACCAGGAAACCCGAAGCCGGGCCAGGGCTGGAGTGGCAGCTTGCCCCAGGCAAGCTCCCCAAGGAACCTTCTCTGTTTTCTAGACTGCACCTAGCCACCCCTAGATGGTGCTGGTGCACCGAGCAGAGTCCCGGCACGCCCCGCCTGGCTGCTCAGGCTTCCAGGCTGCTGCAGACGCCTTGGCGGCGGGGCCGGGACAAAGGAAGCAGCAGGGCGCGGCGACCCCTCGGCCCACAGGGACCCCTGCCATGCAGGGCTGTGGATCACTGTGGAGGGGTTCCCGAAACCATCGGGAGGGGAGGAAATGGGGAGGGGTTGGGGACTGTGCAGTGCCCTGTCACCTTGCCGCCGCCCATTAGGGCAGCAGGTGGGCCAAGCAGTACCTCCCAGAGCTGCAGTAGGACCCGCTCTTTTCCTACAGGGCCCTGAAGGGGACAGTGCTCTAGAAAGCCCAAATTGCACTCTGGGTTTTACAGTGCTAGATCGTGGATCCGTAGACTTTGGGCTGCAGGAGACAAGATCAGTGGGCTGTGGTGAGAATCTCTGGGCAGCAGCTGAGTCCCTTCACAGGGCATCAGTCTTCCTGCCTGTGAAATGGGCAAGGAGCAGCCTGTCCCGCCTCCCCTGCTGAGCGCTCTGCACCCCTTTCTGAAGGCATGATCCCGCCCACCCACAACGTAAGAAGCGAAATTCAGGCTTTCCCTGGAGGAGGCTCAGGGCAGAGACCCAAGGAAGGCATGTGCTTCAAAGTAGATGGCTAGAGGAACCTCCACTGGGAAGCTGTTTTTCATGGCGCCCCGGTAAATGCATGACCACCTCACATGTGGTAATGACTTCCAAATGAGCACCCGTGGCAGGATGTGAGAGGCTTTTCCCACAGTTAGTCCTTCACTCTGAGTTTGTCTGTGGGCATCTTCAGCTCCTCTCCCTCGGGTGTGGCAGGGCCGTAGGCTGGTGGTTAGAACAGTTCTGAGTTGGGTGGACTCGAACTCTGTTCTACCCACTTGCCAACAGGTTGGCTTTGGCAGGCTATCCTCTAGTCTCTGTTCCTCCATCTGTAAGGATGAGGATTAAAGTTTGCTTTTACATTCCAGAGCCTGGCTAAATGCTGGAGCCAGCCAGAGATTAGGGATTCGGCAAAAGGATCCCAGCCAGCCTGTTGAACCATCTTGTTGCAGAGTCTCGGAGTTGCCTCTCTAGATCTGGGATGGAGCCTGGCATGTGACAAGGAGCACCAGGCCACTGGGGACTAGTGAGGGTCACCTCTACCTCCCCCACAGTCCGCGTTCTTACTGGTAACTTTCTTCCAGTCCATAAGGGTGCATGTAGTCTATAGCTCAGGGCATGTGTTTTGGGTCCAGACAACTTCAAATCCACCAGACTGAATTCCACTTGTATTAGGTGTGTGATCAGGACAAGCGGCCTGTGTTTCACTGACTTTAAACTGTAAATTTTGGTTGGAGCAGACGAGGTGGTGGCCACAGCTAAATCCAAGCCCGTTGATTCTAAAGAAGTTATTTTTCTTTCACAAAATCCACCAGCGCCCTTTCAGAGGAGCAAAGGACTCTGTTCTAGCTGTTCAGAAGGACTCAGGCTGAGAGTCATTCTAACAACTCCAAGAGTTGGTTGTCGGCCCCTGAGATAAAACACAGAGGGGCAACTGGGAAGAGACACGTGGCTTTGACTCCCGTTCCATTAGCTACCCAAGTCATGTGACCCATGGAGCTCGGGAGGAGAGGGGGAGATAGAATCCCAGAAAGAAGATGTGCAGCCACCCCTCCCACAACGCCGACTTCAGGAGGTTGTTCGGAGGAAGAAGTTAGTGTGACGGTTCACGAGGTCCTGAAGAACACCGCCTGGCACACCAGCTACTCTGCTAATATCTGCTGTTACGTTTATTGCTACTGTTTTCACTCCTAAGAGTTCACTGAAGATGTAAGATGGGAATCCCACCTGGAATTTCTAGCCAGTGCTCAACAGTATAATTTAGGAAACACTGGGACATACAGTTCCTTACCCAAATCCAGCAAATTTAGGCAGGATCACAGACATGGGAGCATCCCTCTAGGTTCATTGTTCATGTACTTGTTAGGAAGCAAGTTCTTCCAGGGTGGCAAGTGCATCATTCTGATGCTTGGAGAGGGCCTCTCTCTGTCCACCAGCCCTACATGCACCTACAGACCACAGGGAGTAGATAGGCACATAGCACCTTTCCTTCCACGTGGCAGCTCACACATGCTTCCTCCCCCATGGTAGACAGGAGCTGGAAAAGCCAATAAAGGGAGCAGCTACAATTTGTTTAGATATGACAGTGAAACTAGGCAAATGTTGCTTGTTGTCTTAGTGACTTTTCTATTGCTGTGCTAAAATACCATGACTTATAAAACAATGTATTTAATTGGCTTACAGTTTCAGAGGGTTAGAATTGGTGACTGTCATGACAGGGAGGATGGCGGCAGGCAGGCAGGCATAGTGGTGAAGCGGTAGCTGAGAGGTTTTTTTGATCCGTGAACATGAGACAGAGAGAACTCAGGGAGAAGCATGGGCTTTTGAAACTGCAAGGCCCACCACCACTGACACATCTCCTCCAACAAGGCCACACCTCTTAATCCTTCCTAAACAGTTCCATCAACCAGGGACCAAGCATTCAAACATATGAGCCTAGGGGAGAATCATTCTCATTCAGACTAACACACTTATTTAAAGCATACTTTGAGAGAGAGAGAGAGAGAGGAGAGACAGTAAAATCTGCAGAGACATTAAGCAAAAGTTAATGTGTGTGATGCACGGAGCACTGTATAAGATGGGTAGGTACTCTTTGTGACTTTTAATAAGTCAGTCTCTTAATTTGCTCTTGACTATGTTTCCAGAGTGCTTAAGATGCATCTCACAGAGGTACAGTGGAATGGTACAAATGGGCCTCCAGGAGGCTAGCCTTCTAAAATGTCCACCTGTTTGTTCTTTGGCATTCTAGGAATGTCACTCCTAGAACACTGAACCTTTCAAATGAGGAAGGGAGAGTTTGACCGAGGAAACATTTCTCCCAGCCTGCTCCTTCCTTTCTGAGCTCTCCCTTGGATCCACCATGTGCCCTGCATTCTGCTAGGCATCCTCAGTGTCAAAGACTATAGTCACGGATTATTATCTGGAGATCAGGAATGACAATATTAGGAAGTGAGTAAAAACACTGGAGGTGAAAATGATAGAGCACTTATTACAGTCTGATAACAGGGTAGAATCTTGATCGAATCTCCATTTATCTAGTTTATTCCATGTCCAAAATCGTAACAGTAATAAATTATATATGTTAGTTATCTACTATATATCCATTATATATACTATGTATAACATATCCATTATATGTCATACATAAATTATATATATATGCATCCATTTTCTAAGAACCAGTAGTATGTCATTAAATAGTTCTCAACCAGCTCCTTAGGAAAAAAGACATATATGTGTGTGTGTGTGTATGCGTGTACGTGTGTGTGTGTGTGTTACATAGATTGGTATATTAGTTGAATATTAATTTACTAATATAAAGTATATATAGTACACAGTGTATACATGACAAATACACAGAATTCTTTATGATAAATTTCCTGTAGCCATTTGATGCTCACAGGATATGATGCTTCCATCGATTTTTGCCAAGCTCTTGTATCTGCTGCCAATCGATGATAGCAATTGATAAACAATGCACATAGCTTAGCCATGAATGTTAGCTGATATTCTCACTTTGGTTCACGAGGAAGATGGAAGTGAAATATTGAAGATGTGTGTTAGGATCCCATTCATTCCCCAGTCACACGCACAACTCTCTAAGTGATTCAGAGTATTGTTTTGGAACACTGAAGTAACATTTCCTCAAGCTGTGTGTGTGTGTTATTCACAACGTAATTTGCATTTAACACCTTATCCATCACTCCCTTCTGTCTAGATAATGTACAAATCAATAAGTCGGGCCTTGATTTGTAAGGACTGAATATGTGCATGGTACAAATACTTCCACCCTTGACCAATTTAAATTTAAGTTGGAGAGATATACCTACATCATTATGTAGTGCACATAAACTTGAGACTATAGAAAATAAATTAGAAATTCTAGAAAAATAATTAGCAACTGATAGGTTTACATAGTTATTGCTGCTTTTGCTATCATTTAGTTGTAAGATATATAATTAAAAATTTTAACAATGGCTTTAACAGCTAGATCACAAAATTTCCGAAAACTTCACCATCAGCTCATGAGCTGTCTAATTTATTTTCACTTGAAACTAGGTTTTGAACAAATATGTTGTTTTTTGGGTATTATTCAGTAAAGTATGGGGGGAAAGAGACAAAAGGCAGGAAGAAAGGCAGTGTATGGAGAGATCTGGTTTCAGTGGAACAGAGTTCATTTGTGCCAACAGAAACTATCAGCGTGGGCACCAAACCCTTTGAAAATCTTGCCTCAACAGAAGTCCATTCTATGCCCCAATTTTGCTCTCGCCCAGACGTGTATAATAGCTCAGCCTCTGGCTATGGCTTGCATTCAGCTTCCCCATTCACCAACGTGGAGTGCACCCTGAAAGACACTGTCAGCTGGGAGGAGTGGGCACTTCTCCACAACTGATTCCTCCCACCCATCTCCTGGCTCGTTCTGGCCTCCTTTGAGAGCAGAACAGCAGGCAGACGCTCTTTGTTCATGATGCTATGACTCCAAGGTTGTGTCCCATCCTCATTTTATACTGAAACTTCACTCCCAATAAAACAATATTAAAAGATGGATTCTTTGGCAGCTGGAGGGCTCTGGTCTCATAAACAAGATGATGAATGCCATGCCAAAGGGCTGGATATGGTGTGCCCTTTCGCTCTTCTTGTTGTGTGAGGACCCAGAAGTGGCGCATCTGTGTGTAACAATCCACCTTCAAAGGCCGGAGCATTGATTTGGAACTTCCCAACCTGTATCACTATAGTCGATTATTTATGTTGTTTATTAATCCAGTATTTTGTTACAGTAACAGGGATGAACTAACACATTCTGTTGTCTCCGATCACATCTCTCTCGGTCCAGATAATGGAACACTGTGGTCCTAAATGCCAAGGAAGCGTGAATGATGTCACGTGGTCTGGAGAAGAAAGCTAGACCAAGCTTTCCTCATTCTTTCTGAGTCTCCCCATAAGCACCCTTCCAGGCAGGACCCCCAACATTTTGCTTCAATGCCTCACATGTTAGACATGTTGGCGAAAGCAGTAGGGAATGTGTCTGACGAGAAAAGGTTTAAAGGAGCTCAGCAGGCCAGCTGCTCTTGCCTCTAAATATTTCTCACTCTCAGCCCCCTGGAATTCAGTGTCCCAAGGTGTTGCTCACAGATGAAAGATGGAAAAGGCTTTGGGAGAATACTTAGTCCTATACTCCTGCCAAAGAAGAAAACCTGGACTCGATGGGGCAAAAATGAGTTGCCCGAGACCACACAGCATGACAACCATGAAGCCAGTAGTGGAGTCCAACTCAGTCCTTTAGGCACAGCCAGAGCACTGTCCTGGTGCCCGCCATGCCTCCTCACAGAGTAGGTAGGAAGTACAATCTTGACTCCAATGCTTAACCACCCCATGCATTTCCCTTCTCATCTTTTCTCAAGTCCCTGAGAGACTTCTGTTGCAACTGTCCATCATGTCTGTCCTCCACTTTCAGCTCATGAGACTTTGAGCTCCTCGGTGACAGAAGCCACAGCGTAGTCATCTCTGATGAACTGGAAAGGACGCGGGCTCAGAACCCAGAGACGTTCATGTTCAACCCTTCTTAGCTTGGCAATGTGGCTGGAGTAAGCTCTTAACTCTCTGCCTCCGATCTCCATCTTCTATAACTGCCAGAGAGAGAACAATGATGGCTCATGACAGGAATCTCCCAAATATTCGCTATAGTAACACATATAGACTTCCTAAGACAATTTCTGGCTTCTGGGGTGGGGGTGGGGGTCACAAAAATGCAACTGACCATAATGGTCATATTTCCTAGTGGACATGGCAAAGCCCAGCAGAAAGGGCACAGAAAAGAAAACTGAATATATGAAATGAAGAAGTAATAAGCACATGTCACCAAAGCCCTATCCCGTTTTCCTCCAAAGATTTTCACCACCCATCCTGGAACTGTCTTCTTAGCTCATCCAATTATTTTTTCAGTCAACACATGTTTGGTTTGCTCCTTTGGTCTCACCCTCATTTAATATTTCTCAGATGTATATCTCAGTTACGCTTCCTAAAGCATAGATCAAGGTCAAGATTTGGGGCTTACACATCCAAAGGTATTCAGTAAATGCCCGATTATTTATTATTGGTTGTTATATTTTTTTTTCATTTTTCCTTATTAAGAAAATTTCTACTCACTCTACATATCACCCACAGATCCCACCTCCTCTCACCCCCCAGCCC
Organism: Peromyscus attwateri; assembly: GCA_902168425.1. Taxonomy (NCBI): domain Eukaryota; kingdom Metazoa; phylum Chordata; class Mammalia; order Rodentia; family Cricetidae; genus Peromyscus; species Peromyscus attwateri. The sequence continues at coordinate 37,405 of CABHPP010001284.1, forward strand.
TACCTCTCAAGCCACCCCACATCCTCCAAATCAAGGTCTCCCATGGGGAGTCAGCAGAGCCAGGCACACTGAGCCAAGGCAGGTCCAAGACCCTCCCCGCTACACCAAGGCTGTGCAAGGCATCACACCACAGGTACCGGGCTCCCAAAAGCCTACCCATGTACCAGGGATGGATCCCGATCCCCCTGCCTGGGTGTCCTCCAAACAGTTCTAGCCAAACAACCGTCTCCTGTATCCAGAGGGTCTAGTCCAGTCCCATAGGGGCTCCACGGCCACTAGTCTACAGTTCATGGGCTTCCACCAGTGTGGCTGGTCGTCTCTGCACTTCTTCCCATCATGATCTCAACATCCCCCACCGGCAGAATCCCCCTTCTCTCCCATCGACTGGATTCCTGGAGCTCAGCCTGGTGCCCAGCTGAGGATCCCTGCATCCGTCTCCATCAGTCACTGGATAAAGGCTCTATGATGACAGTTAGGGTATCACCAGAGTAGACCAGTCCAGGCACTTTCTCGACCACTGCCAGCAGTCCAAGGTGGGGTCATCCTTGTGGATTCCTGAGAGCCTTCCTGGCACTCTGCCTCTTCCTATTCCCATGACGTCCTCATCTATCATGGTATCTCCCTCCCTGGCCTCCCACTCCATCCCTACTCCAGCTCGACCCTCCCATTTCCCTATGTTCTCATCCCCCACTTGTCGCCCTCCGCCACTCCCCCTCCCCCCCGCCACACCCAGTCCACTCATGTAGATCTCATCCCCCTCTCCTTCACTGGGCCATCCATGTGTCCTTCCTAGTGTCTTTCCCTGTTAGCTAGCCTCTCTGGAGTTGTGGGTTGCAGTCTGGCCATCCCTTCCCTCACATCTAGTATCCACTTACGAGTGAGTACATACTATGTTTGTCCTTCTGAGTCTGGGTTACCTCACTCAGGATGATATTTTCTAGTTCCATCCATTTGCCTGCAAATTTCATGATATTGTTTTTTTACTGCTGAGTAGTACTCCATTGTGTATATGTGCCACATTTTCCTTTATCCATTCTTCAGTTGAGGGGCATCTAGGTTGTTTCCAGGTTCTTGCTAATTACGAATAATGCTGACATGAGCATAGTTGAGCATGTGTCCTTGTGGTAAGATTGAGCATCCCTTGGGTATATAAACCCAAGAGCCTGATTATTTAAATACTTAAAACACATATGGCTTAGTAGATGAAACAAAAAAAATCATATTTTTAAAATTCTCTTCTTCTCTCATATCTTCTTCCAACTAGTTTCTATATGCACTATATTCAGATCTTCAGTAAATTTTTAGCAAGTTTGCATCAATAATAATTTATTCCTGGTATTATTAAATCCTGTGCAAGCATTATTTCATTTGGCCATTCGAACAACTCTAGTGAAAATAAGTAACTTTGTAAGGTATGGTTGGAATATTCGATGCTGTATGTGTTGTAGGCATGAGCATTCTCTGGTAAGAATATCCACATTAGATCCTATGAGCATCTCACGTTGGAAGTGATTTACCACTCTGCCCCTCTCTGGTGAGTCATTGAACTTTGTGGGGACTTTTTTTTTTTTTTTTGAGACAGGGGAACGGACATTTTGGTCATATTCTGAGGATGGCGTTATGTCCAGGGGAGGCCTCAACAGCTTTTGCTTTCCTAACTGTAGTGGAAATGAAACCAGAATTGCGTGCCCATTTTGTTGATGAAAGGCACAGAGTCACAGTGCAATGAAGTTCCCCATCTAAGAGCAAGCCTTAGGATTCTTGTGTCTACTCATGTCTCGTGGAGCTCTTTCAGATTACTGGTTACAGACCCTCAGTCATATCTGATGGTGATTGCAGTAAACTAGGACGCAGGTTTGAATACGGTTCATGGGCTTATTAAAGTCTCCTAGAAGCTCACCATTCGTCCATGCATGTGTTCATTCAATAACTATTAAACCTGGAGCCTTCTGCATGTTCCGTGTGTGTTCTATAATCGAGCCACGTTCTCTCCTCCACTAAGCTTTTTTGATGGATACACTATGTTAAGCGCAGAGAACCTGGTGTAAGGCAGAATCTCAGCACTTTAGGGACTAATGCCGATGGCTTGGATGTAGGGGATTAACAGCAGGGGTCAACAAGTGTTTAGACTAACTATTGTCTGGTAATAATGTCCAGGAGAGAAAAATGAATCTTTCAAAGAGGGATCTAGGGACCTATGTTGGTACTATGTGTATAAGATGGTGAGAAGACTAGTGTGCTCGCTCTCGCTCTCTCTCTCTCTCTCTCTCTCTCTCTCTGCAGAAACAACATTTAAATGAGTTCATATGGACACAAATGAGGTGCGAATTCTGGAGAAAAGAATTCCAGGCAAAAGAAAAAGCAAGAATAAAAGCCTTGAGAAGATAGGATGCCCCATATAGCTACTAAGGCAGGAAGGTATATGGTAAGATAATGTCTAGGTCAGCAGGGCCCCAAGCCTTTGCAGATAAGTTGTATCTTATTTGGAGCAAGGCAGGAGACTTCTGGAAGGACAGGACTGCTCTGTAGTTTGGAGAGACTCACCCTGGCTTCTGTGAGGAGCTGGGATAAGGAGGAGAGGATAGAGGCCAATCTGTATCACTAGGATGTCATGGCTTTGTTTCTCTAAGGCTTTGCTTCTCCACTGTGCAGTGACTCAGACATTGCTAATACGGGACATTCGAGGAAAAAAGAAAGCCAGAACCAGTTACTTCACATTAAGCATTGTCTACACTTTGCTTTCTCTTTGGGGGGATGTGGGTGAAGGAAGGCCCAAAGGCAAGTAATATGAGTCTAGACACTAGCACCCCACTGCAATTCAGCTACTTCTGACCTAATGGCATAGCTAAAATCAGACAAAATGATTGTGCTATTCACTTGTCAACGTATTTGTTCCTTGGCCTTGTCCACTCTCTCTGCATCATGGCATTTCTGCTCCACGGCCAGCAGTCCCTACTAACTGACGGTAATATGTTTTCTGTTATTTCATAGACTACTCTGTGGACTAAAGTGTGCTATTCTTCCTTGTTCTTGCTAGTCCTACCCCAGGGCCTTTGCTTGTATGGCCGTACTGAGCCAGAAAACCTTCTCCTTCTCTTCCAAGGCCTTCATTTCCATGCGCTGTGCCTGCCGGTGCTAACTTGCACTGGATCTGGCTTTGTGAGCTTTCTCCCTTCACTCCCTAGCCAGTCCGGTCTTTGACTTCTCACGGCAGCACTTTGGACAACGTCGGCCAAATGGTAGCCTTTCATTAGATCTTGCCCGTTTCCGATTTGAGGTCGTGTCTCACTTGCCTGTTAGTGTGGCTCTTTCCGGATAACTGAAGTTGAGTCTGTCAAGTGGCCGAGTGAATCTAGTAAGCTCTTTTTAATAAGCATCTTTCTGAAATGTATTTGACATTTCCAGAAATCCTCAATTCCCATCTGCCGTACCAAACTACATAATTTCAAAAATCCCTCAGCGATGTCATACTACACAGCCATTAGCATCCTCCGCGGCATCACTGTTCTGTAGCAGGTTTCAGGTCTTTCTCTCTCTCTTCTCTCAGTATCTTATGATGCCACCTGTGACATTGTTCAAAACCCATGTATTCGCCTTTGCCAAATGCCTTTCCCAACCATTGTCTTTCAGGACACTGTATTTCTTTTCCAGGAAGCCAGATCACTACAAGTCTCGAGAAAATACTTTATGCTTACCTTGGGGAAGCTAGGCTCTGTCTTAGGAAGTGAATTAAGCATGGCAGTGACCTCAACTAGCCTTGCATCTTCACAAGCATGCCTCTAATGCAGAGTAGCTGCAATAAAGGCAGGCATGTTCTACAGTTACAATAAACCGATTGGAGCCATAACTCTGGGGAATAGGAATATGCAGGAAATTTCAGAAGAATTCCAGGAACATATAGGAATTCACCAGGAAGAAGTGGCGGGAAGGGAGTTTGCAGCCTAAGTAGTGGCTAATTGATGCAAACCAAGAATCTGGACTCTCAGCTTTGCAAGAATTCAAGAGGAATAGTGCATACGACTGTTAAGGCTGGGACTTGCTGCCAGCTACTATAGATGCTGGGGAAGGCTCTCCCAGTGAGTTCAAGATCAAAAGGTCCCAAATGCGTCAGGTTGCTGGGAAATGGGCCTGTGGATAAATAGGTTCTGACTGTGGCTTGGCCTATTGTCTATTTGAGAGGACCTGGGCCATCACCAGAGGAATAGCTCTCCTAAGGGATACAAATACAATATGCTTCTAAAATCAATGGTGCTAGCCAATGGTGAGGGGAACTGCTGGGGGGAGTGTTTTATGATGCTGAGATTCTAGAACTGAAAGGTCTCTTGGGGCTGTTCCATTTTACCTTCCTTATTTGAAGACTGGATGATGGATTAAAGATGAGCACCAGGCTCAGGCTTTGCCGAAACTGATACCCAGTGTCAGAATAGGGGCCAACATTTTAGCTACCCTGGATCCTTATCTCTTGTGCTTATTCTACTACTAAAGCGTGCCCTTGAAATCAATAACTACGCTTATTAACAGAAGACACATCGTCCGAGTGTGTGGTGCAATTAGCCAGTCTGAGCAGACCCTGTCCCAATCGCCTTTTGCAAGTTGCTGACAGCAGGGTGTGTGAAGAAAACATGCTTACTCACAGCACTGGGACAGCATGGCGACTCCTGGGGATCCGAGCATCAGAAACTATCTGCAGTGACAATCCGTCCTTCCTCCCTATCCTTCTGCCTCTGAGTTCCTTCTACCTCTGCCCCCATTTTCTCAAATGCTTCCAGCAATGACAAATGTTATTGTACCCTTCCAAGGATGATCTCCCACAGCTAACTTTCTCTCCACGTTGACTGGGAGGATTCAAAAGACACTTCTCCACCATGTTTCCCCATCTGGAAACAGCTGTTTAACTCTTCACCTCTGAATTTACAACACAATCTGTAGTTCTCTTCTGTGTAATAGGCTTCTAGAAATTGATTTCTCAGTGACTCAAGCAGTGTCTAACACAGGACAGCAGGTGCTAGGTGACCATTTGGGTTCCGCTAGGGACTGCCAGAACAGACCGGAGACAAGAAAGCCATCACATGTGTGGAAGGCGACGCCATGAACTGTACTCTCAGAGGGGCAATCTACCCTCTGAAGGCTCTCACTTCTAATGAACAACACAGGTATAATTTCAGCATGCTTTCAGAAATATTTGTACCCACTAGTTCCTGAGGCTAGAGTAGTATATAAACCCACAGAAGCCCCTTAACCCATGAAACTTCTATTTACTGGGGCTATGGGCCCATGCATGCACTTATAACACACATAAGCATCTTTGTCTTGGATAGAATGTGAGGGCTTTGGTAAGCTCCCTGAGGATCAAGAAATATAGAAATACAGAAGTAAAATCAGGACAAAGAGAAAGGAGGAGACAGGGAATTGTAGTTTACACAAAGCAATTGAGAAAAGTATGCTAGAGGAGGTCACACCTGGAGAGACTAGGGTCCTAGTTGTAGTTGGGGGGGGGGTAGTCCTAGCAGGGAGGAGGGAGTAGAGCAGTTGCAGACAGATTTGAAGACCCATAGGTGGGAGTTTACTGGAGTCGTTCAAGAACAGTATGGATACCCGAGTTGTTGGAGCTGAATGGATGAATGGATGGATGAGGAGAGGCAAGAAGGAAGAGTGTGGAATGGTGAAAGGGGCCAGGTCAGGAAGAAGCATGGGCTATAACGGGAGAATGGAAGAGAGAGACATCTCTGTGTGTCAAGGAACCAAACTTCAGTGTACAGTATAGCACAGATGAATATTTTCTCTACCACTGACTGGACAATGACCGGAGACATCTAAGTCACAGAAATGGTACAGTGAAGGGCTCAAGGTAATGGCTTTACAGATCTCCTGGTTCTATGCCCTGCAGACCTGGTTGATGTTGTTTAGACACATCACGAGGAGAGAGAGGGTATGCACTCAGATGGACCTACATCCTTCTGTGACCACCTGCAGCAAGGGCTTAGCCATCTTCCTGGACTGCGCAGATCTTTGTGGACAAACTACACAAACAGTTGCTGTTCGGGCGTCCTAAAGCACCTCAGCTTGTTGCTTCTGTGGATGCTCTTTGCAACCAGCCTGGGTGCATCTCATCTGTGACCGGGAGACTGACTTGACCTGTGCTCAGCTATGCTGAGTTCTTTGTCTTCTCAGTGGCGATAGGCAAAAACCATAGAGATGACGTGGGGCAGCATCAAACAGCTCCCTTGTGTGATGCTGCCATGCGTCTTGTTTTATGATGGGTGAAATCTCCTCTTTTTCCAAGTTCTAAAGACATTCTTCTCTTAACGATCAGCTGTCACTCTGTCTTTGTGAGGTAGGTAATGGAATTATTTTTAAAGCATTCACTTAACAGTTTTGCTTTTTGTAAAAAAAGACCCGCTTGAGGAATGTAAGTGTCTTTAGATAGGGAAATGACAACTGTCAATGACATTAAGAATCTTCCTTGCCTGTCCTGTTAAACATATAAAGTATAGATCCCTCTTGCATGTGACAGCCATTTCGACTCTCCCTGTATGCCGCAGAGCACACAGCTAGTACTCACAGGGAGGTATATAGTGCTAGGTCGGGGGCTCTGTTTAAAGGCCTTTTAACTGTGCTGCTTAAGAAAAACTGCGGCCTCTGGAGGTTCCAGGATCCTTGTTACTGGAGATGATCAAGAGGAGACCATTAGGCAGGATGTAATAGAGAGCATGTCAGTCAGGGAACTGAACAAGCTGTCTTCAAAAAGCACTTCCTGCTCGGAGATCGTCTCCCATTAGAATAATCTTCCCTTAATCTGAATTTTCTGTTACACAAGACAGATCAGAAGATTGCCAGTGCCCTTTTAATTGCCATGTGCCTTTGCCAATAAGATAAGGCCCATCAGGGTCTGACTACAGCCAAGCAAATGGACTTGAAGCAGCACAGAGGGATGTATAGGGTCCCACCACACAAGGGGTGGGAGGGGGAAGAGAGAAGAGACAGTCCCCCTCCATGAATGCTTTGTGTACCTGTGTGTGTGAGAGACACCTACTTCACCTAGACTCACCTACGCTGAGTTCTTTGTCTTCTAAAACACATTCTCTATGGGAAGAAATCATGGGTTTATTTCATCTCAGTAGTTTATATTTAGAAATGGGTTTGGTACCGCAATTTAGTTTTTACCCAAGTATGCAATTACTTTGTAAATCAATGATATAATCCATTTTTACAAATAATTTTCTTCATGATAAACTGATTGAAAGTGTAACCTCCACACCACTATATTTTGAGATGGGGTCTTGAGGATGAAGTTAAGATTGAATAAGGTCATAAGAGCTCATCTATAATCCTGGTAGACTGTTGCCTTATGAGAGAAAAAAAATCTGCCCCCTTTTTTCTTTCTCCCTTCTCCTATTCCCATCAGTGAAGTCACACTGGCAACGTATCTCTAACCTAGGAAATGGACCTTCTCCAGGAACCAAATTTGCTGGCCCTTTGATCTTGAACTGTTCAGCCTTCAGACTGAGAAATACGTTTCTGTTAAGATACCCAGCCCGTGGTATTTTGCTATGGCAGCCAAATCACACAGACAGAAAGCCATGAGAAAACACCAAAAGACTCTAAGATAATCCTTTCGAAAGTGTATGGCATTTTAAAACACGATTGAGGGTTTTCGGGGCTGTGATGCAGACCTGAGCATACATTGGTTCCCCCTTCTCCTTCCTGAGTCCTAGCCACATAATGGAAATATAAACATGATTTAAAAAAATGATGTAGAAAACCAAAGTAGGTACAGCAGAGCACTGGGGGTTTCTGCAGGGAAGCAGATGAATTCTAGTCTGTGGGTAACTGGAGTAGAGCCAGTGAGGGACCAAAACAGAGGAGAAGGCAGCATGGGAGCAGGTACTGTTGGATCATCAAGGACTCTACATGGGCTCCAAACTTGTAGGTAGAAAACCAAGGATGGAGGAATGATTGACACCAGCTGCTTAAGGAGAAGCCTCTTAATGAACCATCTGACAGAGCTAACCATCCCTCCCTAGGGACATCACTTGGGGGTCCTTGCCTCCATCCAGAGAATATCCCATAACTTCACTCTAAGAAATTAAAAAAAAAATTGGCTAGGATAAGTTTTGGGTACCGAGTGTTAGAGTGGCCTGTCAGCCTGCTCTTATTACACAGGCTGGTAGAGCATGGAGTGTAGGGGGAAATACGCTGTCCAAGTTCAGTCAGAAGAATCAATAGAAAGTATAGAAGATAAAACTAGGAACTTCATCCAGGCAGTAGAACAAAGTCAGAAAAGGTAAATGAAAAGAAACACTTAAAGGTAAGGGAGAAAATTCTGTGTTACTTATGTAAGAACTCAAAAAAAAAAAACCCAAAACTCTTTGACCAACTGTTTCAATAGACCAAATGTCTGAGAATACCATATAGCAAATATAAACAATTATGGTTTAGACATGAAATGTTCCCCGATAGACCTCGTGTGTAGAAGGTTCAATCTCTAGCTGATGAAGCTATAGAGGGATGTCTGGATAATGAGGTCACTAAGTTTATGAATGAATTAATGGCTTATTGGGAACTGTGGCCCAGTTGAAGGAACTGGATGACTTTGAAGGGTTTATCTCTTCCTTAGACCCTTCTTCTATCAGGGCTCTGTCTTCTGTATGAAGTGAAGTAACTTCACACACCCCACCATGATATCTTGCCTCACTATGAAAGGGCCCCAAACGAACACAGTCAAATGATCATTGACTGAAGCCTTTGAAGCCATGAGCCAAAATAAATCCACACTTTAAGTTGATTTGCTTATGCATTTTGTAAAGGATAAAAAACCAAATCTCATAGGCACAGGCTATGACGGAAGGCACGGTTTCGAGAAACCGTGACAACATTCCAGAAGTGAATGCAAATATAAACAAAATCAGATACATCTTAGGCAGGCTGCAATGCAGCTGGGTGGGAAAGCCTTCACTCAAAGAGAACCACTGGACAGATTAATTGGTGTATTTAAAATACAGATGTTGTTACACATACTGTATGTAGGGGTCATATTCAAGAAAAAAAAACTAAAAATACCAAGGGATACATGAAATGATACCACATATTTAAGAATTAAATATAAATTAAGTTAAAATGTGGGGTGATTGCTGGTATTTAATTGGTCAAAAGAAAAAGAACTCCTTCAAAATATATTGTTTAGATCTCTACCTTTCAACCATATGGTGTCAGTGACAAAATACACCAATTTCTCTCTTTTTCTAACCAAACATAATCGCTGGTGTTATAGAGAATACTATTGGTATAGTCAAATATTTAAATTTTGTTTATTGGTTCACCTATCTGGAACCAGCTTGTGGACAACAACTATAAAAGGTTACATTACAGTAACAGAATGAAATTGTATCTTCAGTCTTTAGGTTTGTTGCTGTTTTGTTTGTTGAGACGAGATTGCTCTGTGCAGCTCAGGCTGGCCTGGAATTCACCACGCCGTAGAGGATGGCTGTAGCCTCACAGCTAGTCTCCTGTCCCCGTTTCCTGCAGGCTGGGGTCATCGATCACCGCAGCCCATGGGGCGGCAAACCTTGATGATGTAAAAGTCATTTTATACTTGCCAATTGTGACTTTAAAAAGCTATAAGTGGATGAGAAATGGGGAGCGGTGAGTTTTTTTTCTCCATATTGTGTAACAGAATGGACTGCCACACATTGATGGGGTAAAAAAATATTATGAGCTAAATTATAATAGCTAAATTAACCAAATAGGTGACTAAATGAAAAGAACTATACTTGAAATATTGAGAATTCAGTATAGGAATAATCAGAAAAGATTTTAAATAATTACCAGTAGAGAACAAGCTTAGGGAGAAAATTATATTATCCTTCCATTAATTCCCTGAATGGTTTAAAATTTTTATCAAGTACACGAGTACATTTTATAATTATGATAATAATATTAAAAATTAAATAGCCCTATTCAAAGAGGGACATAACGTTTATTGAGTCCCTGGTACTCGGCATTATATACACACCATCTTGACTGACTCATCATAAAGTGAGTAAGACATGGCTATTGTCTTCTCTGCGCATGTCCCTCACTGGTAACACACAGGTATTAGATTGATCAGTTGATAAGAGCACATGTCACTGTCTACTTCCAGCCATGCCATTGACTGTGTCCCCTCTGGCAGTGCCAGGCTTCCTCTCTAAAGCAGAGAATTCGACATAGTCTGATGTGCTGAGGCCGAGGGAGTGTAGGTCCCAACCTGTGTATGTGGTCTGTGTGTGTGCTTATGTCATCTCAGTTATCCCTTTACTTGAAATGAATGGACTTGAACACACACACACACACACACACACACACACACACACACTTGTATTTTAGAGTGCAATCTGTCTCGGGTACACACATACCACATCACACGTGGAAAAGCATATTCTTTTGAGTTATAGTTACTTGCTTTGCGACTTAAGATTGCCTTCTTAATTACTACAAGCTAGTTCCTCCCCAAGAATAAGAAGCCAATAAAGAAACCATAATTTTGCCATCATTTTCATCTTGCTTCTTTTGTGTGGCCAGTTGGGGGCATTGCCTCCCTTGGCATTGGTCATCCAACAGCTGGTAACTGCACAATGCCCGGCATTGGGAAGAATGATGAGAGGGGTTGTTCCATGGGTTCTAACTCAACAGGAAAGCATCCCTTCTTGGATAATAGGATTGTAGTATGAACTATACATTTTAATTCCTTCTTGATTGAGCACAAAGACCATGCTTCCCAGAAATGGATGATTTCACAGTTCCGTGAAGCTAAAATAAAATAATGCAATAACTGGTCTCCATAATGGCAATCTTCTCTGATAAATGGAAAACCCCCAGTGATAATATTCTAATGGTGCCCAAGGTCCCAGGACTTAAGGGGGTCTGGGCTGCTTGCCCTGGGTATGAGAGCATGATGTCCCTATGAGTTCAATCTCCCATCCAATTACATTTCCTCATAAATTTCAAGTTTGGCCTTGTGTGCTAATGCCTCAACCTACAGCTCTTAGGAAAACTTTGCTTCTCTGGTCTCTTAAGCTCAGGATAGAAGTGTGTTTATGGTGGTGGGGGAACTTCAGTTGGATTTTATAGGTGGATGCTTCAACTCAAACAAAGGCAACAAAATAGCATTTGGTCCCTTGCTAAAGTTATCAACGAGAATAGAGAAGATGTGTGTGGTAGATGTTCATCCACTGTCAAATGAGCCAGCTTAATGTTCAGTTCAGATTTGGAGGTTTGTGTCAAAGCTGTGGCAGATTGAGACAGGAAGGCTAAAAGACTGCTTGGGTAACGTGGCTATGCTCTTACAGTACAGTGGACTCTTGCCCATTGTCAGAGTGTTTCACTGGCATCTGGAGCCAGGAGTCTCTGGAAGTGAGATGAATCCGTTTTCTGAGATCTTTGGCATCAAGGTCATATATAGCATTTAGCACTGTAATAAAAGTGTTGTATGTATAAAAGTTTCATAGGCAAACTGAGAGTCAACATATAGAAAATGTTTGTTGAATCATATATGTACAAGATCCCAGAAATGGAAGGTCTCTTTGACATCATCTAACTATACTGGCTCATTCTAAAAGATGACTCAATAAGTTAAAAGAGGTGATATGATTTGTCTTGGTCTATAGATAGTGCATGAACTAGGAAAGATCATGATATATTCACTGTTCAATTATTCACTTACATAATGAATGTTTATTGAGCACCTACTCATCCATAGTCATAACATCGGACTGTGACAAAATGGATATGAATATGAGGCAATTTCTGCCTTCTAAGGATGTTCATTCTGGAGGAGATTCCAATATATGTCAGTCCCAGGGAAACATGACTAGGTCTAACAGGAATCTCGGCCACATTGAGGAGACCAGAGAACTATTGTTTTCCCAAGAGACTGGCGATATCTTAGAATGGGCATTGAGTAGAGTATTTCTTCTCAAAGCAAAAGAATAGAGCAGTAAGGCATTCCAAGTCAAAGAAAGAATCATTCAGCACCTTATGAGTCAAATAAATTTAGAGCCCATGTGGGATTCTATGGGTCTCTATAGCATGCCAAGAGAAACTGAGTGCTAGATTCCAACTACTCCAAAATAAAAGTACATCAGTGTAGAAAACTTAGAAGTGGGCCAGACTGACTTTTCAATGACATCCTATGGGCAAAGAATCAGAAGAGATCTTTGGCTAGAATGACGTTATTTTGAGACTCTAGCAAGAATCTTGTTCCAAAGACTTTGACTCTTCTGAAAGACATTCACAATCACAACCACTTGAGGATATGAAAGAGATAAGCACCCAGCAGGGGCTGGACCTTGTGAATGGAACAGCCTGTCAGATGTTTCAGTAAGTACATTTCCCAAACAACCTAAGTTATCTCGCTAGCCTCCACCTCCTAAATACTCTACAGCTTCCCAACAAAGCCAAGAGCTGGGGCACCAAACCTTTACCATGCAGTCTTTTGGGGGGGGGGGCAATTTAAGACCCAAACATAACAAGTCAATCAGGAGCATTCTGAAAACTGTCCTCTTGAGTCTCAATGGAAGGCATTATGATTTATGAGGAAAACTATCCTTGCATTAACACATAAAACCCATTATCTATTGCTTTTCTAGAACATTGGAAGGTGTTATTATTGCAGCTGGCATTGTTGTGAGGTCATGTTGGGCTGTAGTCAAGGGTGGTGATAGTGGAGACAGACTGGCTTAGCCACTTGTTAGTTGTGTGAATGTAGACAAGTTGTAGAACTCTTCCATGTGTCAGGTATAATAATATCTACTTGATACAGGCTTTTAAATTCCTTAGCTGTGAGCTCATTTATGTAATGCTTATTCATACCACTTGCTTAATGTTTTCTTCTAGTATTATTTTATGTTAATATATCATTATTTCCAAAGACCTGCAAGGAGAACTAGTCTTTCTCTTCAGCCCTCAACTATTGTTAAATAGATTGGCTGGCCAATGTCCAAAAGCATTTCTTGTCGCCTTGCCTGCCCGTTACAGTGTTATAAGCCATGTGGAAGAATCAGACACAGTTTTTCATTAAGGAATCTCTAATCAGATTATGTGTAATTATTACTAGTTTTTTTTAAACCCTTGAAAAATAATATAAATGTGTTCATTTTCCATTGCTCTAACAAAATACCTCAGATAAACTTTTTTTAGATAGGAGGAATGTGTTTTGGCTCTTCAATTCAGAAGGTTTGGTGTGCTTGCTTCTGTTACCTTGGGCCGGGGTTCAGAGTGTGTGATGGAAGAAACTGATCACCTGGTAGTCAATGAGAAACTAAATAAGAAAGAGCAAAAGGCCAGGTCCCAACATTTCCCAAACGACCTAAGTTTTCTCACTAGCCTCCACCTCCTAAATATTCTGCAGCTTCCCAGCAAAGCCAAGAGCTGGGGACCGAACCTTTACCATGCGGTCTTTTTTTTTTTGGGGGGGGGGACATTTAAGACCCAAACATAACAAATACTGAAAATAGGGATCTGAATGTGTTCATTCTGTATTAATCCCCATCCCCGCTTCTTGTTTGTCTTGACTATGTGCTATCCACCCAGTATGGCTGCGAGATGTTACGAGTCTGGATCCAATCAGTAAAAACCACACAGCAATCAGAAAAAGGAAAAACAAACGAATATAAGGAATCAGTGACCAGTGGAGTTTTGAGGAATTGCCTGATAAGTAAAAAGATCAAGTAGGGTCAAGAGACAAATGTTTGCTGAGGGCTGGAGAGATGGTTCAGTGGTTAGGAGCGCTGTGTGCTCTTCGAGAGGTCCCAAGTTTGATCGATTCCCAGCACCTACATGGCAGCGCAAAACGATCTGTTACTTCAGTCCCAAGGGATGTGATGCCCTCTTCTGGCTATCTCAGGCACTACATGCATGTGCAGAGATGTACATGCAGGCAAAACACCCATAAACATACAAAAGTAAACAAATCTTTAAATACAATGACTGAGTGATATATCCATCAAGATACCAGAATTTTAAAAAAAAAAAAACTTTTAACATAATCATATAATGTTGACATAGCGAACACAAAGAGCTCTCACACCTAGGACTAGGATAGCATATGTAAGTCAGAGGTTTTCCAGGGCTGGCATGCAGCTTTGTGGAAGAGACCCAGAAACATCAAGTGAAAAGACTTCCCGTGGTGCTCTGTCAGCAAAGTGTACTGGAAATCTATCCTGTACCATGCCAGGGGGAGCTGTGCATGGTCCTGACTTCAACTAAGGGCCCTTTCTAGGCTGGGTAGCCATGGGGTGCCAAGCCATGATTCATCTGGCCCCTTTGCCCTACAGAAGCTATGCATGCTAAATAAGACTACAGAGAACTTGCTTTGGTGTAGATAACCCTTCTCTGCTACTAATATGGGCTTAGGCTTCTATCTGAAATTGATGGCTTTTATTCAGCTTATGTTCAGTTAAATTGCTTTGAGTGATGCTGTTATTGACCTACGCGCAATGTTTTGTGGTATTTAGTCTGAATTTTCACTTGTTCAATCAGCTAGCGTCCATTGGCTGCCTATTCTAAGCCAGGTAAACAAAGTGTTCCTCCCAACCTGCTGAGCTACTGTGCTGCTGTGGTTTCTTTGGTCTTTGTCAATCCCTCTGGGCCTTTTTTAAACCACGAGTCTCAACTTCTACCCTTTGTTTGTTTGTTTGTTTGTTTGTCTGTTTTGTTTTTATTTATTTGTTTGTTTATTACATCTGTATTACTATGGGTTATGAAGATTTTCCCTTCTCTATCTCCTACTTAAGCCATGAAACTTTCTAATTGCAAGATACTGCCATTTTCAATTTGATTGTGTTTAAATCCAACTAGTTTTATCCTAATGTGGGAAAGGTGTGCAGGAGTGTGAGTAGACTGCATATGCCTCTACCAGTGTGCACTTTTCTGTTGCTACCGCGAACTGTAGAGATTTATGGACATGAACCAAAGATTTCTCACCCCAAATTAAAAATCTGCCAATGAATGGGACCCCTACAATTCTATACCGTTCTCGTGTCAAAGTAGGTGTCGGGAGCTAGAAATGGTCTAGAGTTAGAGGAGAGGAGAGTGGATCTAAGAACTAGGACTATCGAGCAAGATGCAGAGAAGATAGGAAACCATTGCAGAAATGGACAGATGCTGGTCACCGGAGAGAATAAGCCTTCCTACCCACTGGAAAGAAACAAAGTTCAACATTCAGAAAATACGTTAAAGTAACCTTATCCCCGCGCGTTTTCTAACAGTGCCTGGTCTGTGAACTGTGAATGTGTGTAGGTGTTTGCTGAACAGCAAAATTCCAACACTCCGTTCTTTCATATATATTTTTTTTTCAAATTCTGTTTATCTTGGGGAGACAGGTGTCTCTCCTTTTATTCACAGCAGCAGCAGCACAAATTTCCAAGTCACATCTGGTTGACATTCACAAGCAGCACATTTGCCTCCCGCTCTTGTGGCGTCAGAGCGTGTTGCAGAACCCTGGCTCTGCTGGAGTGGGGCTGCATCCCAGGCCAGTCGGCACAGCAGTGTGGATAAATGTCCTGGTGCTCCTCGTTCCCTGCCCATCTCGGAGATAGGCATGAACGTTTGTGGTAATTAAAATGGCGTGAAATGTGCAGTGTCAGGAAACAGCTATTTTTCCCCTTCTGTCAACCAGAACGCTATTTATAGTACCACGCTTCACCACTTTTTTTGCAGGGCAATGACATCAAGAAACTGATATTAAGTAAGGAAGCCAATTTACCCCCACAAAAACATCTATTATCTTTATCGCCAACAGAGACTGAAAAATAATCAATTAGAATGCTGCGCTTGGGAGTGACTAATTGAATTGCTAAATGTACGTTATTGAAGAAGTCACTCTGGGGACCTAAATACCAATCTATGTAACAGGCAAGACCTAGTCCATGAAAGCTGAACACTGGTATCACTGAGCACATCAGAATCTCATTCATCAATAGGCTCATCCTACAGATCAAGAGTCATCATTGGGAAGCTGCTGCATTTCAACTTGATCTTACTCCGTGGGAACGGTTGCCCATTCAGAAAGTGTGCATGCACATTTCACAGCACATTCATTTCAAAATATGCTGATATTTGACTATTACCCAGATAATGCCCATATTGACCTCAACCTGGAACACACGAACACACTCTTAGACACATCTACACACACTGCTGTGTGTATCTAACAGGATAGATCCTTCTTATAGAAAGAATTTGAGACCTATGCAATATAGTTCATTGAGAGAAGCAGCAGAGAGCACAGGATTCTCTCTTTCTTTCTCCCTCCATCCCTTCCTCCTGCCTTCTCTCCCCCCCTTCTCTCCTCTGTGTATGTGGGTGGGTGTGGTCACCTGTACATGTGCAGAGGCCGGAAGACGACATTAAATGTCCTTTTCTATTGCTCCCTGCCTTATTCCATTGAGACAGAATCTTTTGCTGAACCTGGAGCTAGGCTGATGGCCAGCAGTTCCCAGTGATCTTCCTGCCTCTGCCCTCCGCATCTAGTACAAAACCATACTCGGCTTTTTTGTTGTGTGTGTTTTTTTTTTTTTAATTTCACAAGTACAGTATTCTTTCCCACTACTTCTCTTCTTTACCCTTTCTTTCTTCTTGCTAAATAATAGGTCTCTCCTGGGACTACTTACCTCTTAAGCACCTCTTCCATGAGGTGGAAGAGATCATACCTGTCCCTACAGATTCCAGACTGCACTGAAAAAGAGGAGCTTGGAGATGGGTCATTTCAGCACAAGCATATGGCTCCATCGAGGAATAGATGTGAAGGCTGCTATAGACAAATGCTCCACTGGCGTTTGGGGGGGCAGTCTGGTTTAAACCTAATTAAGTGAAGAACCATGGGAGAAGAGCATCACAAATAAGGACGAAGGGTGGAAACAGGCTTGGACGTCAGGGGGATATCTGATGTGCCGTGTGAAGAACCAGAGGGAAAAATGTAGACAACCTGAGAAAGAGGCCGAGTTTTGTGGGCTCTGGGACGAGACTTGACCTTCCTCCTGGGGACATTAGGAAGTAGCTGAGAATATTTAATCAGAGGAGTCATTGGGTAAGGTGGTTACAGCAAGGTCATTCTGGCCCTAGTGAGAACAGGGGTGGTAATGATGCGGGAAGGACAGAAAATAAAATGGGGATGGGGTGGAGGTGGGGGTGGGGGTGGGGAGAGACTATGAGGACACCAGAACCAGAACTGAGGCAGCCCTGAGCAGAGTGGCCAGAAGTAGAACAGAAGATACAAACGTAGCGCAGGAACTGAGAACAGTGTGGCATAGAGTAAAAGGTACTGTGAGCACTTCTAGGTTGAGTCAAGAGGTGTTTCCTTTGACGCCACTAACCACGATAAAGAATAGAGGAGAAGTAAGCCTGGGAGGGATGTTGAGCCTGGAGCAGGCCACACATATGTGTCTGTGGCGATAGCCACAGGAAACATGGAGGGGCTAAGGATGCGTCAGAGTCTTGAGCTTGTTCTGACAGAGGGGACCTAGACGTGACTTTCCTGTAACCCTCAGAATGAATCCAAGTGCCAACCCAGCTCCCAGGTGCCCATTTCCTAGATGAACCCCTGCTTGACAGTGGGTGAGGGGAGACGGGACCTCGATCCAACACTGTCTCTGAGATGGCTAGATTGTAGACATAGACCTACACGTGGAAACTGACAACTCAGCCCCTTCCACCAATCTGAGTGGGCGGAGCTGGTGATTCCATAGTCCTCATTCCACTTTTGAGAATAAAGAAGACCTTGGGGATAGAGATACAGTTCAGTGGCAGAATGTTCGTCTTGCGTACACAAGGCCCTGAGTTCAATCCCCCGCAATGCCACAACACAAATCTAAGAACTCGTCAAAGGGAATTATCCTAGAATAAGCACACTCTTGTCATGAGGACTGTGTAGACAGAACAAGATGCACCATCTCAAGGATCTAGTTACTCTTCTATAATTAAAAGTTTTGATTTACTAGGGCTCTGAGCTTAGAATTCAGAGGGCTCAAAGAACTATGTTCCATCATTTGGGCTAATCCAACTCTTTCCCTTTTTTATCATCCTTTCTTCAGTATCCAGGGCCTGACCTGCTCTGGGGACATGTGGGAAGTCTCTCAGGCCACTCAAAGTGAATGCCCTTGGTACAGACACCTCAGCCTCAACTTCTTCACCAAGTACCAGTCTTTTTGTACAGCTGAGCAAAATGACCTTCAACAGACATCATTGTTTTAAGGCCCACAGTGAGGATGCTGTCCTCCATAGTATCTACAAATATTCACCACTGTAACCCAAAAGGCAGCCCCCGTCTTCCTCAAAGCATGAGTTACATGAGGTTGGTCTTGATTTTTATTTTATTAGGATTTTCTTTCCATTCTCCCAAAGCACTGGAAAAACACATCCATTCTAAGATGGCTCTGGGTCTGGGGTCCCACCATCTCCAATTTCATTGTGTGTTTTTCCTGAGAAAGATTTAAAGTTCTCACCCTCTCACATCAAGAAAGCACACTTTGTAAATGGGGGTAGGGGTGGGGTGGGGGGAGAGAAGCGGGCTCTGAATCCAGTTTCAGTGTTTCGTGTTTCTTCTTGTGAAACTGAGAAAAAGAAAGAGGCAAACTTTAACACTGAGTCATGAAATAACTTAGGCTGAGATGTGGAAATTGGAAGGCTCCCACTGGATCTGGTTAAGCAGTCACCTTTGGTCAAGACAGTCCCTTTAGACCTGTGCTCAAAAAGAGAGCCATGGTGGGTGTGGCGAGCCCTAAAGAGCCTATGTACGAGACAGACTTTGCATACAAAGTTCTTCCGTCACACTGCTGACTATGGGGACAAAAAGGGACTTGAAAGATGTGATGAAGAAAATGCTGGGATATTGTCAGAAAAGAAAGCAAAATAGAGGTGGATATGTAAGGTGGTAGTAGAACACGTGCCTAAAATGTCCAAGACCCTATGTCAAATCCCCAGCGTGCCCTCAAAAGATTAAAAATGGATTCTCTGTGAAATTTCTGAACTGCATACCATTCAAGATAAAAGACTTGAGGGTCACTCAGTGAAATATTAACAGCTGATGTCTGGGGTTGATAGCCTGATGACTTCCTACAACAAGAAAAAAAAGGACTATAAAAGTAAAAAGACTTATATTCCTTAAAACTATTTTTTTATTATTATTAAGAAAGTTTCTGTTCATTTTGCATACCAACCACAGATCCCCTCCTCCTCCCCCCCAGCATTCCCCCCAATCCACTCCCCATTCCCACCTCCTCCAAGGCAAGATCCCCCGTGGGGAGTCAGCAGAGCCTGGTTCATTCAGTAGATGCAGGTCCAAGGCCCTCCTCCCTGCACCAAGGCTGTGCAAGGTATCTCACCATAGGCACTGAGCTCCAAAAAGCCGGCTCATGCACAAGGGACAGATCCCAATCCCTCTCTGCCTGGGGATCCCCTAAACAGTTCAAGCTAAACAACTGTCTCACCTATCCAGAGGGCCTAGTCCAGTACTATGGGGGCTCTTCAGCTATTAGTCCACAGTTCATGCACAAAACTTTAATGATTAAGAAAATTTGGTTTAAAGGTGATTTACTAAAAATAACATATGTATAATTGTGTTGCAAGGACAATTAGTTTTTCTTGATCTCAACACAGTGGGAGACTTTGTGATAGTCTCGGCACTGTAGGGGAGTCTTATGACCCAGTCATCAGAGGAAGGTGAAAGGACTCAGCTGCCACTGGCTCTTGTCCTTAAAAGCCACACCACTCGTCAGGAACACAATGCAAGAGTCATGAGATCCATGCAGCCAAGTGCTGTACACACACCCCCACCACCACCATCCCCCCCCCCCCCCACCCCACCCCCACCCCCGCCACACAGGCTATCAAGGGTAGAAGAGGTTTGGTTGAAATATAAGCAGGAAGAAGAATGGGGAGAATCATGCCCAGGTTCCCAGTGTCAGTGCCCAGCCTAGCCCAGAAGCACAGAGCACATCACATTTACCAAACTGCATTAAGAGGTGTTCTGGGTTTGGTCATGCTGTAGGCACACGTGATGTGACTTAGTATTAATGATGAACTGAACTCTGTAAACATTCCTGAATGTGTGTGTGTGTGTGTGTGTGTGTGTGTGTGTGTGTGTGTACACGCGCTCATGTGTGTACGTGCATGCACACATGTGTATCTGTCTGTCTGTCTGCCTATGTACATGTAGAGGCCAGAGGACAATCTTGAATGTCATTCCTCGGGAACCAATCCCCTCGCTTTTACAGGCAGGGTCTCTCACTGGCCTGGAGCTGATTGTCTAGGCTACAGGCAGGGTCTCTCACTGGCCTGGAGCTGACTGTCTAGGCTAGGCTTGATGGCTAGTGAGCCTCAGGCAGTCACATTATTTGTATTCTCTCAGCACTTGGACTACAAGCATGAGCCACCACCCTCAGCTTTTTATACATGGGCTCTGGGGATTGAACTCAGGTCTTGGTGTTTGCATAGCAAGCATTTTACAGCTGAGCTTTCTTTGAAGAGAAACTGTTTATAATGACAGACAAGACTGGAAGGGGAAAGCTGAAGGCTGACGTTGGGGACTGGGAAAGACAATAAGGCATTACCAGAAGTGAATGGGAGATGAGTTGGGAGGTGCTATATGACTAGAATGGATGGGGCTAGAGATGGCCTGGCATCAGGGCCGGGGGGAGGGGAGACACAGGTACCAAGCAGAACTGCCTAACTTCACCTTTTGAATCTGCGCTATTGTGCATACCAAGCGCTGATTTCCAGTTTCACAAGCCTCACACTTTGCTGTGTGTCTGGAGTCAATGAGGACATGTGGATGCAAGAGGAAAACTTGCAGGGTGCAGTCATTGCCAAACAGGTGAGTTTCCTCAGGAAATCAAGGGGTCTCTTTCAATCTCCACTCCCACCCATCTTTTACCTGACTTCCTGTCACACGCTGCAAGAGCTTTGGCAGAGGGATCCCACAGCCTTTGATCCGTTTACGAGGTGGTCTGTCCGGACTTGCGGCAGCCGCCTCCTCCTTTCCCGAGCTCCTACCTATTCCAGCTACTCCACCTTCTCCCTGAGAACCCGTCCCATGCCACCTATATACGACCTCTGACCCAGGCGGTCTTTAAAGGCACAAACTTGAAGTCCCACTAAACAAAATAAGCTCCTCAAATATAGAGATACTATTTTAGGGTGTGTGTCCAAAAATCCATTCTTCACGTCCTCTCTGCCGTTTATTCTGAAATTTGCTGCTTCCGTATTGACATCCGTGTTTGAAAGAAAGCCAGATCCAAGTATCAGTTCCAGGACTGGGTCTGATTGCTTAGAATTCTGCTAACACTTCCGGTATCTGCAGGCTACAGCCTTGACTGACCATAGGGGACCGTGAGGTGGTTTCCTCATGCTCTAACAGAAGACATTGCTTCCCACCAGAGACTACAGACAAGATAGCATGCTTCTTCCTGTGTGGCCATTTTGCTTAGCTAGAGTTGAGACTGTCATTTCCAGAAGAATGGAGAGAAAAATAAAGACAAACTCTTTTACAATTTATGTCAGTCAGGGATGGCCTGAAGCTGTTTCTCTGTGGGTGCCAGTTTGGAAATTCGAAGGGATATTTTCATTGTCAAAATAATTGGATTAGAGGGGTATTAACATCATTTAATATATAGAGATCAAGAAAGCCTGATATGAAATTCATGCGATCACCTCCATGACGAAGAATTACCCTTCTTAACAACCCCCTGGCCATTTAGGGAAGGGACACATCGATTTGTTATCTGAATCTTCAGCCCGACTGCAGTTTACACCTACAATTTTTTTTTTCCACTTTGTTTATGGTCTTAATATGTAGGGGATTCTCCTGTGTTTAAATAAAGGGAAATGTCTTTTTCTTTGAAATTCTTCCAAGATCTCCTCACCTCTTCAGATAATCATGTCACCAGCGGTAATACCACTAATGGGGCCCGAGCTGCCAACAAAACACAGTTTTATTAGTCTGCGTTTATAATTGTCACATGATGAGTATGTCTCGAGCTCAGGCTTTGATGGCTTTATTGTGTGCTCTAGTTCAATTGTGAGGCCGGATTTACATATTAATGTGTACATACCTTTCTGTTTTAAACTTTTTTACTTTCCCTTTCCCACTCTACTACTCGTGGTCATGATGTATTTTTATAATTAGAGGAGTGGTGGGATAAATGATCTAATGCTTTGAGAACAGTAAAGGGATAGATACTGCAAATTAGGATGAACATGGAAAAAAAGGAACACAAAAAGTGTTGTGTTTGCTGATGAACAACGGGGGGGGGGGGGAATATCATTCCAATATGGAATTTGGCATCAAGAAGTGGGAATTTTAAAAATACACACCTTTATAGGGAAGGTTGGCCCAATTTTTAGGATGAGTCAACCATGCTGACAATCAGATTGAGAAAGTTCTAGATTCCTGGCTGTCTATTTGAAAACCCTTCAGTAAAGTTACCTTCTTTTTACTTTGGAAAAACCACTGCGTACCCGCAAAGCAGTGGCTTTAGAGGAGGTGACATAAAGTTCAGAGAAACGTTGCCTTTTTCTGTTAGTCTTCAGAGTCAAGAAGTCTTTGGCTATTTAGTCTGCAAGTGGTGGAGACTGAGCTTTGCCAAGGGGCCTTCTGCTGCCATGGTAGGGAGTCTGGTAGCTCAGAGTTAGGTTAGAGGAGTTGGAAGAGACAAATGCTAAGAAAGCTAATGGGGTGGGTGGATGGTGGTGGAGAGCCGACAAATGAGTACCTCACCCTGAGAAAACTGACATCCAAGAGACCGTTCGCTCTCTAAACGGCCCCCTGAACCACCCCTGTTGTGCACGCTTAGTCTCACAGGAGAGAGGAGCATGCTCCTCGGAAAAGAGAAGCTTGTGTAAATGAGCCTGTGTCTGAGCCTCCCACCCCCCGATTTGAAGCTATTGTCTAAAATCGTCCATGGACACGAACCTTGTGGAGTCCAGAGATAATTGGAAAGAGGAAGATGTTACTCTTTTAAAGCCCGCTACCCAGCTCAGTTTTGGGTCTTAATAATGTGTAACTCCTGGAAAAACTTAAGGGAAGTGGCATTCCATGGGGCTGCAATAGACACCTTGTTAGATTGTAGTCTTCACTCACTAGTCATCTGAAAGAATCCATATCACTGTTGGAATTGCCTGTTATACTCTATGGTCCCTAAAGACATAAACCCGTCAGTTATTTAATCACTTTTATATACATCTAAGAAACACAAGAGTGTGAATATGGGAACGTGCACACAAATTGTTCCTAAACATGTTTATGAAAACCAAAAGGTCTTTTTCCTAATGGCTTAAGATGAAGAGGACTCTTAGAAGAATCACTAATGGGGGTACCATTATCATCCTGGATATTCTAGGGATGCCCTGCATTCACAGGAATGAATGTGGTCCTGATGGTGACTGTGACCATGATTCTTAGAATTTTTAAGGTGTATTGTTAGCTTGTCTCATTTGAGCCTTGTTAATGTCTTCCAAGAGAAGGGTTGGAATGTTCCCTGCACGCATCTTACAGAGAAAGAAATCCTGAACCTACAGGTAGAACTCATGAATTGGGAGGGCTGAATGCCAACCATTTCTTCTGAAACTAAAGGTGTGGTTGTTCACACTACAAGCTGCTACCTCTTGCCCAGAGCTTACAATTCCAGGTCTGTTACTTTTGAATCTGTCACTATCTGTGAACATGTCTGTCTGGTTAGAAATAACTTCCACCAGAGAAGAACATAGAATTTCTTATCTCTTTATGGAGATGTGACTTGGCCCAAGCTAGTCTTTTCTTAGTGCTTAGTGTTTACCACGCAGACATAAACTAGGGTGCTTCAGTCTGTACACACTTCAGACAGTCTTCTGGTTTTTGATTTCAAACCCAGGAGGAATGGCCTCACCCCTGCGTGCTCTCGCAGTGAGATAGGTTTCCAAATAGTTGCCTCTCTACACTAAATACAAATCATGAAGACCATCACCCTCGTCTTTCATACACTCTCACTCTTGGGATGCCAAAAGACATGTTCTAGCAGCAGAAGTGATTCAGCTTAGATTTGTCCTTCAGTCTTCAGCGGGCAAACAGGATGTTTGGATCGTTTTTTTTCCTCAGTATGTAAGCTCTCT
>CABHPP010001285.1:0-44835 GCA_902168425.1 Peromyscus attwateri
CACACACACACACACACACACACACACACACATATATATAAAGAGACCATTAATTTGAGAGAGTGGGGAATATGGGAGGGTTGGAGGGGGGAAGGGAAGGAAGAAAATTAGGCAATTACATTTTAATTAATTAAATTTTTTGGTTTTTCTTTTTGAGACAGGGTTTCTCTGTGTAGTTTTGATGCCTGACCTGGATCTCGCTCTGTAGCCCAGACTGGCCTCGAACTCGCAGAGATCTGCCTGGCTCTGCCTCCCGAGTGCTGGGATTAAGGATGTGTGCCACTACCGCCCAGCCCGTTTTAATTAATTTGTAAATAAACAAATACATAAGTAGTGTTTTAAAAAGAAACACTAACTTCATTGCCGATATGTACATGGGAGTGGGGACAGCCACTGGGGCATGGTCAACCCACAAGGGGTCATACTCCTAAAGAAAACTGACTTTTGATTCCCTAGCAGCTCTCAGCTGTCAGTCACTCCTTAGCTAGGGTGAAGATTCATGTACTCTCCTCCTTCCATGCTAGAATGGTGACTGAACATGAATTTTAAAAATTTTCAAATAATGTCATCATTAACAAGCATGTCATAGAATCATTAAGTCCAAGCAAACATTTCTGTGAAAACTGAAAAAGCAAAACTTAAGCTGGAAACTGAATAGTTGAACGTCCATTCATATACTTAGCAAAATTTCAACTCAAAGATATCGTTCTGAAGACTGATCATTTTTCAAGAATCAAATCAGCCATATATCCATAGGGAAACAATAAATGCAGATATCCCTGACACATAACAATATCTGGAAAAAGAGAGGGGTTGTTCCCCTAATTTCATTGTCATAACCTTGGCATAAAAATCATAATCGTGATTTTTACAACTGATAAAAAATTCTTTCTATCTGGGCAGTGATGGTGCACACGCCTTTAATCCCAGCACTGGGGAGGCAGAGGCAGGTGGATCGCTGTGAGTTTGAGGCCAGCCTGGGCTACAGAGCGAGATCCAGGAAAGGTTCCAAAGCTACACAGAGAAACCCTGTCTCAAAAAAAAAAAAAATCTTTCTATAGTATTTTACAGCCAGTAAATATTCTATAAAAAAAAGTACTTAACATTGCTTCAAATTTTGTTTACAAATACAAAATGTATCTTTGGTAATTAGGAAATGAAATAAGTAAATTAAATTGACATAATTAAGTCTTATCTGAATCTCACAGTTCTTTTAATCTAGTTGAAGATGCTAAAAATAAGAGAACCATATGCGAATATGGATTTTTGTCAGTAAAACACTGAGAGTTTTGACAAACAGTTATCAGCATTGTTGTTGAGTTATATGATGGTTTCTTGGGGAGATAAGGAGTCAGTCCAAATGTTGGCTCTGCAGGAAAATCCTTCCTTCAATTCTTTGGCAGGGAGAATATTATCTGAACAAAACCAGTGAACAAGACTTGCTCAGAGCAGTGAAGAAACATCAGAGTTTGAGGCATGCAACTTGCTGAGCGGCACCCATGTCTGCATTTGGATCCAGCAATATCCACAGACTATTGCACCATTTTGGAGATATTCTTGAATAGGAATAGAAGAAAGGGAGTCCTATTGTTCTGCTATCTGAGCTTTTAAGATACCATGATCTTCATAGACTGTGAAATGATATTCCAAAGGTGTAGAAAAATATGATTTATAGTCATAAATAGGATACAGTAATAGCAATAAATGTCAATGAATGATCTATCTACTTCATCAGACAGCTCCTCCTGAACTTCAATTTGTAAGCATTTGTGTATTCAGTTTGGTATTGGATATAGCAAACATAAAGGATTTTAAGAAAATGTATAGGAGAAAATAATTTTAGATAGAGATTCTTGTATTTGCTTTTTCTGAAAATTGAGAAAAGCTAGCACATTCCAGTTTTGCTGACTGGTACAATTTTCTTTCAAAAGCATTGCTTTGAGTTAAAGAAGTCTGAAATAACTGACCACAATGACTGTACCCGAAGCTTTCAGGATGCATGAAAGTCTTTCTTCACCCAACAAAAATATCACCAATCTAAAAATCAAAATCAAAAACAAAAACAAAAAGGCTACTAGTGTGGTAGATACTTGAATTATCAACTGAAGTTTCCTCCTCTGGGTTTCCTCTTAGGCTGTTTCCTCCTGCTACTCCTGCGGCTCTCACACCTTTCATTTTATACAAAGAAGAAGCCAGCCACAAACGAGAGCCAGACAGCCTCCAGCATCAACCGTTGAAATGAGAGTCGTGGTACCTGAGGGGGACAACGCTTTCTGAAATCCCAACGGCATGGATTTCATGATCACGAGTCAAAACATAAGAGGAGAAGACAAAGTTTATATACAAACAACCCAGCATGTACTCGCTACTTCTGGGAGGGAGAAAGATGTAAAGCTCATTTAGCTCAGCCACACAAGACGATGAAGGAGTTTTCTCTGGGTTGAGGAAAGGAACATCCAAGGGGAGAAGAAAGCAGAAGCATGTATGAGGGGTCTGGCTCTCACCTTGTTTCCGCCTTCAGCAGAGTCCAGGTCGGGAAAACAACTAGCAATCAATGGTGGGTATAGCCTTCTTTCTCTGGTTTTAACTAAAGATACCAAAAGACTTGGAGGAAATCTGCATCTATCCTGGACGACAAACTATAAGAGATACATCCAGAAAGTAAGCCCAAGGAGAGCTCCTCACAAAGGAGAATGACAGGTCGTTACTATGAATCCTGAAAGGATATGGATGAAACCACAGCCAGACGACATTAAAAAATCTGACCTCTGAACCTAGGGAGTAGGGGGTGGGGTGGGTGAGTGATTCCCAGAGTAGCCAGCTGTGCTGGATAATTCTATGTCAGTCTGACACAGGCAATAGTCATCTGAGAAAAGGGAATCCCAATTGAGAAAATCCTCCATAAAATTGGGCTAGAGGCATTTTCTTAATTATTGATTGATTTAGGATGGTCCAGCCCATTGTGAGTGGTGCCAACCCTGGGCTGGTGATCCTGGGTTCTATAAGAAAGCAGGCTCAGCAAGTCATGTGGAGCAAGCCAGTGAGCAGCACTCCTCCATGGCCTCTGCACCAGCTCCTGCCTGCTTTGAGTTCCTGTCCAACTTCCTTCAGTCATAGACTACAGTGTGAAGGTATAAGCCAAATAAACCCTTTCCTCCTCAACTTGCTCTTGGTGTAGTGTTTCATCACAGCAATAGTAACCCTAACTAAGACAGTAGCTTACATGGGGTGAGTAATCAGGGTGCTTGGGAGCACTGTGGCCATTTCTGGACATGCATCAAACCACAAGGCCTGAAGCCCGGAGGAATAAGTTCAGAAATGGCCAGAGATGAACAAAAGAAAACCCAGGACCCGGTGTCGTCTTGCCCTGACCTAAAATGCTAGTTAAATTACCTTCATTGTAAAATTTGTGTCGCTTCCTGTGTAGAAGGGAGGGAAATGCTGAGGAAGAATCTAGACTGATTGAGATGATGATCATTATCCATTGAATTTGTAAGCACTCCATGTCTGAGTCAACCTTGAATCAGCACATTATTTTTTGTCACCACCACATCAAGGGGGGATTTGAAATCAGGCTCCATTATAAAGAGGTGAAGGAAGTTTCATTGTTGCATACCTGTGCAGTGTGGGTGAAAGGTGCGTGCTCACAACTGACCTTCCTGCTGTTGAAAGTCACTCTCCCGACCACACCCTCAAGCCAGTTGATTGGGCTCATTCAGCCTTTCTTCTTAAAGGACTCTCTTCAATCATATGTACCTCTCTCCTCATTTAACTGTAGACATCCCAAAGTCTGTGTTGTGCAGAACAATTCAGTCATCCTCAGCTCCTCTTCTGGCTACAGGCAAACCCATTACACCTTCAGTACTACGGCACATATGTCCACTGAACAGAATCCTTTCTTAGAAGCCTTAAGGGTTATGACAAGTGTATTGGTTGATCTTTCACGGTCTTTTTTTTTTTGTGATTCAGAATCACTCTGCAAACACTTCTGGGTGGGCTGAGAGCATGCACCATATTTTCACAGTTCCTACAGAGACCAGAAGAGAGTGTGGGGATCCTCAGGAACTGGAATTACAGGCTCTCGTGATCCGCCATGAACTAGGAGCTGAGCCTAGTTCGTCTGGAAGAGCCATTAGTGCTCTTAACTGCTGAGCCATCTCTCCAGGACCTCTGATAAGGTTTCACTGAGTAGGGAAGACCCATCCTAAAGTGGGTGGCACCTTCCCATGGACTGGGGTCTCGTACTAAATGAAAAGGAGAAAGCAAGCTGAACAGTAGCATTCATCTCTCTACTTCCTGACCATGGACCTAATACCTTATATACCTGCTTCCATCCCTTGCCTACCATGAAAGACTGCACCCCACCTCCATACCACCCCAACCACTAGTGAGACAAAATAAGCCTGTCCTTCCTTAAGCTCCTTTGTCAGGTTATCTGTCACAGTAGTGAGAAAGAGAAACTAATGCCGTGTCTTTCTCCCCTAAGACTTGTGAAGCAGTAATGTGCTAGTTGTCATATTTATATCCACTGTCTCAGTTAGGGTTTCCATTGCTGTGAAGAGACATCATGACCATCAAGAACAGCAGCAGCAGCAGTGGGGTGGAGCCAGCTGGATCCTAGAAGACAAGCTCTGTGTGTGCTGCAGAGGGCAGAGCTGGAGAAGTGACCCAAGTCCTTGGGAAGAGTCCAGAAGATCATGAGTGGATCCCAGACATTGTATACTGAGTTATTTACAGCTGGGGTTTGGATTTGCTTTGATTTTATTGTGACTCCACCCTGGTTCTTCCCTCCTGAAGAAAATATTTAATTTAATTTTTATTTTTGTAGGACTCCATGGCTGAAAGACTTTGCACTTTTAAAAGATGTTTTAGATTTTTAAAGGGATTGAATATTTTAAAGAGACAACCTTGAATGTGTTTGACTTTGTACGAGCAGAGGGACTCTTAAAGTTATTTGTTTTATATTGTGATATTAATATTAACATTCCGTCTTGGGGACAAATGAGAAAAGAAAGATTCTGATCGAAAAGTGATGTGTTTGTGTGTCACATTGACAAGCAGCCAGTTGTACTGTCTACTTTTATGTCAACTTCACACAAACCAGAGTCACCTGAGACTAGGGAGCCTCAATGGAGAAAATGCCTCCGGAAGATCCAGCTGTAAGGCATTTTCTAAATTAGTCATCCATGGGGGAGAGCCCAGCCATTGTGGGTGGTGCCATTCCTAGGCTGGTGGTCCTGAGTTATGTAAGAGAGCAGGCTAAGCAAGCCGTAAGAATCAAGCTAGTAAGCAGTACCCCTCCATGGCCTCTGCATCAGCTCCTGCCTCTGGGATCCTGCCCTGTTTGAGTTCCTGCCCTCACTGCTTTTGAAGATGAGCTGTTCTATGGAAGTGTGAGTGCAATAAACCCTTTCCCCCCAAAGTTGCTTTGGTCATGGGGTTCCATCACAGTAATAGTAACCCTAACTAAGACACTGACCTTATATAAACTCAGATAAAAATCTGTAGAAGTTTAGAAAGAAAATTGAATGAAGCATCTATAGTAAGTCTGAGAAACTCAGCTCCTTGTATCCTTATTTCCAAATTCTTCACCATTAGGCACTGTATCACGAATATTCTAAGTCTTTGCGTATGTGTTATCAACAGCTTTGCAGGCTGTTTCTTGATCCTTTCATTTCATCTGTAGGTTTGAATTTGTTCCAGTCTGCTTAAGCCAGTTCACTGGTTAATGAAACAACTGATGGCTGATTGGCTCGGTCTCCACTGTGAGTGATAATTATCTGCTTTCTTATTTGGCAACCTGCTCAGTATACTCAGCTGCTCATTGCTTTCTGAGGCCTGGGGGAATCTTGTAATTGCCCTTTGGTGACAGCAGTCATTCCCTGCCCAACTTTTAATTTCATTTCACGACTAAATTTTATTCATGGACAGTTCCTGCACATCTCTTTGGGAGCTGTAGCTGATGTGTGATGTTACTGTTCAATCAATTTAGATCCACCTGTCACATGGATGCCATGGTCTCCCAAAGCACTGGCCCCACACTCTCCTTTGAGGAGACACCTCTAGAAAGGATTTGATTTATATTATTTTCCAACCAATGTTCTCACAAAAGGTCGGAGAGGGGATAGAGTTACAGAAATAAGTGGAATCACAAAAGTCTTGCCCCCAATGAACAAAGTATTACTTCAACATGCCTACCACTCATAAAAAAATAGACATTTCCAATATGTTCTTGTTACTAAAAAGACGACATGGAGTACACTGCTTTTAACCTTCACGGGCTAATTCTTGTTTCAAATTATATAATTTTTAAAGCATTTTATTAAAAATTTTAGTAATTCTAAAAAGCAATAGCTTTAAAAACAATCTTTTATGAGCAACTAAATTGTACTACAACCACTGAGCAGTAGGGTATATTAAATTCAGATCCAATTTGATAGACTTCTCTATTTGAAAAAAAATATTCTCTAATCAGAGGAATATAGGTTGGTTTAAGAACAAACTATAAGAATTGGAGAAGTAACTCAGCAGCTAAGAGTACTTATTCTTGCTGAGGATCTCTGTTCAGTTCCCAGCACCCACATGATGGCTCATAACCATCTATGACTCCAGTTCCAAAGGATCCAATGTCTTCTTCTTACTCTGAGGTTACCAGATATGCATATGGTACAAATACATGCTTGCAAGTCAAACACTCATAAGATAAAATAAATCTATTTTTAAACAAATAAAAAGAATAAACATATAGGTGCAATTCATCATAGTATTAGACTAAAACAAAAACAAACCTGTATTGTCGTCTTAAGAGATGCAGAAAAGTCATCTCACAAAATAGAAGATCCATGCCCAATTTGAAAAAAAAAGATTCAGCAGCTTAGGAAGAGAGAACTTCCCCTACCCGATAAAGTCTACAAAGATATAGGCAAAACACTCATACATATACAATAGATAATTCTAAAAATAAATTTAAAAAGTATTTGTCAATTGAGTTGGAAGACTAAGGGCTAACATAAAATTTGTAATTGTAAGCAATAGTACCATCTACTCTGAAATAGTTTATAAATATTTTATTTTTCATAATACCTCTATGAAGAAAAATTATAGACATTATCAGAATTATGAGGGGGAAATAACCCCCCTCCCGCCCCAAGAAGAAGTAACTTAACCCAGCTGGATTCAGAATCACGCTGTCTAACTCAAATTCTCATGCCCCGTCCTTCCCCTGGCTTGTTGAGAAGGTCATTGTGCTGTTGCTGAGGCTGACATACTGGCGTCCCATAATTCACTGCACCTCTTCAGCCAAGGGTTCATGTCTTGTTAGAGGGTCAATGGAGATGTCTGAGTCTTGACTTCACAGAGATATGTGTGTCCTTCATGTCAGTGTGACGGCACTTAGAGTGATTTACGTCATGGCATTAGCGGGCGTTAGTAATAAATTACGACATAGGGGCAATACTGTCAACTGAAAATCATCTAAATTTCCAGATTCTTAAAAACATATAACCATTTTAATATCTTTTCCTCCTTTTCTTTCTCCTTCACTCTTCCTTTATTCCAAATAAAAATCTTCAAATGATTAACTTACGGAAATAATTGACTCATGCATAAAGGTTGAAGATTTTAAAATCTCAAGGACTGAAGAGTTTGCTGGCAGCCTCTAGAGAAATGTAGGGAAAGATCCAGGGTCTATGTGAGTTCATTTCACATGGTAGAGGCTTGGTAAATGTTTGTTGAATTAACCAATTATTCAAATCAACAAATATTTGCTGAACTAAACTCTGTGGAGGCTGCAGGAAGAAAAGGTCTTGTCCTCAAGCCTCAATGACCTCACTGAGGAAAATCGGCATGGACACCTGAACACTGAAAGCTGACTGTGTAAGATTTCGGGGCAAATAATTGTCCGTTTAGTGGACAGGTAACAGAACACAAAGATTTTTATAGCAGAATATAGCCGTTCAGTCAGAGCTGATCAAGTAAATGGTTTGTGGAGAAGAGGACCTCAGTCAAGTCTTGAAGAATGACTCAGCTTTAGATTGATGAGAAAGGTCTAAAAGAGGGTTGCTCTCAACAACTCGGAACAGAGAAACACAAAAGCTATCTGAGAGGCCACTTGTTCATTTAAGACAGGGAATGTTCGGGATGAAATTGCTTATGCCAGAGCAATCATTGACTTTTAGGTACAGATATCAAAGAAGCAAAATGGAGGACTGGAGACATAGCTTTCAGTGGTAGTAGGCTTGCAGAGCAGGTCCCAGGGTCCAACCCCAGCACTGCAAACAAAAGAAAATCAAAACTTCTTAAGTACTCTCTAATGCTCTGGAGACTAAAAATCAAAAAATCCAAGTTAGAAATAAGATCATTGCCTTTTTACGATTTTCTTCTAATTACTTAGTAAAATTTCATTCTAAAGGATGTCATTGGAAGTCTGATGAGATGGCTCAGTGGGAAAACGCTCCTGTCTCCAACTCTGATGACCTGAGTTTTGTACTCAGGATCCATACTGTAGAGGCAAGAACCAGCTCCCTCAAGTCGTCCTCTGACTACAAGCACACCCTGTGACATGAAGGTGCCTCCACAGTTACGGACACACACACACATACACACACACACACACACACACACACACACACACCCACACACACACCCACACACACACAAATACATAAATAAATGTAATCATTTTTAAAGAAATACGTTTTTTAAAAGATAAATATCATTTGTATGAGTAGTTACGTTTTCCTAGAGTTTTGTCTACGATTGAAAATGTAAAGCATAGCCCCAAACACTGTTTATGAGTTAAAATTAAATTATTTAGATTATCAACAAATACCTTTTCCTTCGTGACTGTGAGTAGTCAGTATGATACATTGAAATCAGAACTCCCTGTGTGTCTGTGTGTCTAAGGTCATCTTATGCCTTTCGCTTGTTACGGTTTTAGTTGAGTTTGTAGTATGGGGATAATTGCTTTCTGCTTGCTTCTCCGTCTTTCAATAGCTGTGTATCAGTTAGTGATCTGTTTCCTTCAAGTCACTCACAGACCACTTTGCTTTCTGACATCTGTAAAGAGCTTTAGCGCCAAGCACTCTCTACCCAGGACGTGGCCCCTGAGTTTTCTGCATGTTGCTTAGCTGTAGTTAAATGACAGCAAACAGGAATGCTTTTTCCTAGACGTTGACTGCTTTGTGTTAAAAACCCACTTTTCTGCCACAGAAGTGAGACTGGCACGGAGGCTTTCTAGTCTCCGACGGAGGCTGATAGAAGGAAACGAAGACACATCGATGACTGGAGAAAACTTGTCGTCATCCTTCCAAAGCTGGAGGCATGTGCCAAGAAAGCATGCTAAGAATAGAAGAAAGTGTTTGTTTGTGGCTGTTTAATGTAGCTGTGAGAGGCAGCTGCAGATCTTCCTGTGGAAACAGTCCCACACCCTGTTCACCCCAAGAATTCTTTCCTTCCAACTAAGAACAGATTCCTCCCACCCCGGAAGTTCATGGGATCATGGAAACTCTGAGATCCTTTAGGAGAATCTACACCAACATGTCTTGTCTCCTACCAAGTACTCACACCCACACAAGATACTTGCCACTTAGCTGTGAATGAAAGATCCGGTCAAAATAGAACTCTATGTCTTGGGAAGGGGCTCAGGGAGAGCTAGGATAGCCAGCTCCTTCTTTCTCTGGAAAGATGTCTGCTCGTCTTTCAAAACCCAGTTCAAAGCCTCCTGGTCTATCAAGGCTTTCCCAATTCTCTGAGGCAGCACAATGTCCTGACCTCATGTTTTCCTGGAGACCTCAGCCAGTACTCTGACCACAGTGCTTGCTTGGTGTGTTACAGTATTCTGTTACAAGTCCTCCCTAATTTTATAGATCCATCTCCTGTCCCAGTACTTGCCACTTAGATCAATTAACAACTGCTGATTGGGTGACTGTCCAGAACTTCCCCTGCAGCCCACCTTACCTCCAATATGTTCGCCATACATTCTCAGACTGGATTCACATCTAAGTTGAAATAATTGCTTGAAAAATAATTTTAAACCCTGGATCTTTTAGAAAGTAAACTAAATTAGGATGGGTGTTTATTTTTAAAAGTCTTCAATTTGTGTGTTGAGTAAATTGTTAACTACAACCTACTATGAATCAAATTCGAAGCAGAGAAGGTCATTCAGCATTCAGCTCAGAGAAATGTAATCTCTGGATTAAGTTAATTTAAAGTTAAAAAAAATTAAGCCAGCCTGTCTGTCTTTACTTTCTGTGAAGTTTCTTTGTCCTTCATTAGCTGGGTATGTTTCAGCTTTACAATTCTTTTTGCACTTTATGCTTCTCTTATCCTTATGTGACTCTGTACACCAAAGTCTGAGGGGGTAGCTTAATTAGTAGTTGCCCTGAAAATAGAATGTACCCACTTCAATCCCCAGAACCCACATTTAAAAACCTGGGTGCACAAACTCTTGTAATCCTAATCCTGGGGAGGCAGAGCAGATCCTCTGGCCTCCACAAGGATGTGCAAGCCCATCTGCACCCACATATACACCCACGCGTGCCCTCACAGAGATGGAGGAATCCCACAGTAAGTATTTTAGGGACTAAGAAGAATAGAACCTGAGATTATATGCTAATACACACACACACATACACACACACACACACACACACACACACACACACACACACACCTACCTCATTAAGGTACAGCATGTACAAGATGTCAAATTCTTTAAGTTTAATTTTTATAACATTAGGTCTATCCACGTGTTTCAGTCCAGTGGTAAATTGGGAATTATTTACTCGGGGGACTCTTGACGACATTCCTGATAAATCACCCCAGCTGTGACGTGAGGCCCTGGAATTGGCTTCCTGTTTGTTCTGTCCACTATCTTCTCTGTCTGTTTAAAATGAGGCAAGCTATGGCAGACATCCACCCTCCATGAAATAACCACTAACCTGTCAGAGAGCAGAGTTCAGTAGAAAGGTTGGATAGATCTTTGGGTAGAACCCAAGCCCACATAAAACTTGGTATGAGCAAATTGTAGGCATTCACGAAACCAAAAATAAATGTAGTGAACTTGCAAAGGCTCAGGACTCAGAGAAGTCTGTCCTTGAAACTTCTGGTATAAGGATCAAGTTTCCCTATAAACTTTAAATATTAATATTTGCAGTTCTTTCTTACAGTAAATAGTTGTTCCCTGGGAAAAAAGCTCAGAAGACGTAAATGTTTTTTTTTTTTAATCTATGTTTTCCTCCATTAATTCAGAGAGTATATTCAATTTTTAGACATACATAAAAATGTCTCTAAAATCTGTTTTCTTATTTCCTGTAGAAGTAAGGCCCATCGTCCTATGTAGAGTGCCACTGTTTTTTGTTTGTTTGTTTCCCCAGAAACACAAAAACAGCACATAACATTTGACTATCTGAGCCCATAGACACACCAGACATTCTTTTGGTCTGCTTTATTATTTCCTCTAAAAATGGGTTTATTTTAGTTTGAAGATTTTCACTTGTTTGTTTGCTTATTTAGTTGCTGGGGATTGCCTTCAGGGTCTAATGCACACTAAGCATTTGCTCTACACGGTACTGTAAAACTATACTGTACTCTGAACTGTACTACCAGCACTGGAACATGTATGTGTATGCATATATTTAAATTTACATGTACACATTTGTTAGAACACATATGAGAAAGTCCAGAAAACTTTCTTAAACTTGTATGCTAAGCAAATTAGCAAAAAAAAAAAAAAAAAAAAGTTCTTCTAACTACTTGGAGCCTATGAAGAGAATTATTTGAGAATATTATAGGATAGGCTAGAGAGATGGCTTAACAGGTAAGAGCACTGGCTGTTCTTCCAAAGGACCTGGGTTCAATTTCCAGCATCCACATGGGGGCTCACATCTGTCCATAAATCCAGTACCAGGGATCTGACGCTATCTTCTGGCCTTTGTGGGCAGCAGACACACATGTGGTATACAGACATATATGCAAACAAAACACTCATAAATATAAAATAATACAATAATAATAATATAGAAAATACGTTTTTCCATACCACATCTCGGCTATATCTACCTATGCATTTCACATGGATGTTGAAGCCTAGACATGCCAGGAAAAGATATACATTTATATAATCTTTGGATAGGGCAGAAAGTAACTGAAAATTCTTAGGAGACCCTTTTTTTAAGAATTTATTTTTATTTTCAATTTCATATATATGACATGTATATATTCATATATATATATATAATATATATATATTACACTTGAGTACAGTATCTATGGAGGACAGAAGATGGTGTCAGATTCCCCCATACTAGAGTGACAGGCGGTTGTGAGCTGCCCAACATGGGCGCTAAAAAAACTGAACCTAGATCCTCCCCAAGAGTAGCATGTGCTCTTGACCACTGAGCCATCTCTACAGGCTCTGGAGACCATTTACTGCAACCTCATCAGGTCAGTTTGGTGGACTCCCGTTGTTTGTGAGCATGTTGCAAACTTTGAGTTTTATCTGAGCCAGGGTCATGACACCAAGCATGGACACACCATAATGTCACCCTCTGCATCCTCTGAGATCTGAAATGGCCTAAAACTTAAAATGGAAAACAAAACAATAACAAGCCTTCCCACTACACTCCCAAGCATTCTCATCCAACCCCTAGCTCCCTCTTTAAACCAACAAGATAGGTAACAGGTTCCTAAAGCTTCTACCGTGCAAGCCCTAGTTTTAAAAGATAATGTCGGAGCTCTGTTTTACTTTCTTTCCAAGATGTACACAAGGTGTGACATGGATACCAGGAGCCAGGCCCCCTCTCCAGTCCTCCTGGGTCCACAACTTCCTGGTGTTTCTTTTCCTTAACCCAAAGGGCTGCAATGTCACGTAGCATTTCAATGTTCCCCATAACATCCAAGTTAGAAAGGGGCACCCCTGTATGCTTTGGTTAAGAGATAAGGTTTATTTGCACGATGAGGTTTCTCGGTAGACAGGAATACAACACAAGGCAGACACGGGTGAGGTAAACAATGCTGTGAAACAAAATGGCATTTGACAAGTGGCGTAAGCTAATCATCCTTCTCTGACGACGGCACACTGCAGCGGGATGTAGCCTGAACTTCCTCTCCTTCCATGGAGTTAGCCCCTACACTGACGTATTCCTACCATCGTGGGAGCAGATCGCTTTACTGTGTGTATAACCTTGGCTGTTTAGGGTCAGGTGATTCTGTTCCAAGAGAAAGTCACTTTAAGCGCTGTTTGTTTTCCCTCATTGATCTCCGTACCCAAGGCCACTGGAAGTGCGTCAAGTGACAAAGCTTTTCAGGACACCTGTGTCACAAGATGTTGGACACTTCAAGTCAATAATGATTATTCAAGTCTCGTTGAGTTGTGTGGAAAGCCAGCGTGCCTCACCAATCTGGTTTTGGGGGTGGGGGGGGAAGGGGAAGATTCTAGGGGAAAGGAGTTTGCTCTATAAAATGAAATTTTTGTTGTGTATTGTAGAAGATTGTACATCTTGTTAATAACACTCAATGACGTGCAGTCGTTTACTTTCAGAAAGAATTATTGTCTAATTATCATGAGCGCATATCAATCTTATCCAGTGATAACACGATCTATTCTGGGTTCATTGGTGGTTTTTGTCTCTTCACCAGAGATTTCCGCCCCCCAAATGAGTTTCTTTCACCCTTTGAAAAGCTGTTTTAAATCACTGAAGAATCTCCCACTGTGCTATTTTGATTTTGCTTATAAGAATAAAATCTAATCCCTTTAGTGAGTGAAATGTCCTACTTCCCAGGCACATGAATACAGTATCTGAGCTATGGGGAGGGCGAATCATTTTATTACTAGCAGAGACTGAAGGAGACTCGCGCACAGTAGGGACTCCTTCCTAGACCCTGGATTAGGCAGAAACAACACCCGAATAACCATTTTCACAGAGAAACCCTTTATTAAGCAGGAAAGAAAACTTAAAGTGGCTGCTTTCTGACTCGGGCAGAAAAACAGCAGCAAATGACATTGCAGGTGTAATGTTTAAAAGGAGAAAAGGTCTGTGTTAGAATGGGTTGGGATGTTGTGGTAAAGGAGATAGAGGATGAAGAAGAAGAGGAAGAGGACAAGGAAAAGGGGGAAGAGGTATTTGTCCCTGGGGGACCAAAGGACTGCCTCTGGATAGAGGGGAGACAGGCGTGACCCATAAGCAAATGGCAGTTTATAAAGGTAGAAGGAGAAATGCCGCATTAGGATGAGGTGTTTAATTTTAATTGGACATGTTAATTAGGAGAGCCAAAGGGGGCTTTTGGTTGCTGGATTTCAATAGTTTGACAGCTGGACTTCGGTAGTAGGCCTCAGGTGGAGGAAGTAGCCAAATAAGGGAAGAGTCCTCCGTGGCTAGCTTTAGGATTGTAATCTAACGGTTTTTAGCAAGGAAGAGGGAATGGGAGGGAAGGGCAAGGCCTGCCAGAGCCACATGCTGGAGTGGGCTAGCATCCCTTCAGAGACATCAGCCAATCATAGGAAGAAGGAATCTGAAAAACAGGGAGGTCATCTCTCTCTGTTAGTTGAAGCCAGTGGACTTGCAAATCTGTCTGACTATTCCTTGTTTGAGGAAGCAGAAATGAAGGGGGGAAATTTCAGATATCAATTTGAAAGAGAATTATAACATGAATGATTCTCCTCAGAAAGGCAAAAAAAAAAAAAATCTGCTTAAATCCCAATGGGCAAATCTGAAGTTTGGTAAATTTTGCAGTGTATCTCAATTTTGCTACGTTTTCCTCTATCTCTCTCCTGCAGGCTCTCAGAGACTTCCTTGTGAAATGTTTTAGACTAAGACAAGTCCAACAACACCCATCTGAGAGAACTGAATAAAGAAGAAAAAACAATGAAAACAAATCTGTTCTCCAAATGCCAAACTTACGTAGCCTGAATGGGGCTACATCAGTGGTGGGTATCAGTGAGGATTTGTTTGCCCCACAGGAACAAGCCAGTGTGTCCTGAGGGCATGTCCCTGCACAGAGGTTGGATGAGGCGAAACACTCGGGATGGAGAGTGGTCAATCTGGTGGTGGGATCAGGGGGGTGGGGAGGAAGGACTACAGAGAATCAATGATGGAAATCAGTGTAGCCGGGAGAGGACAAAACATGGGTTGGGTTCAGAGACTTTAAACATATCTACAGAGAATGGAGGCAAACTTTGAAGGGAGGTGCAGTACAACCAGAATGAGGGGTAACATTCACCAAAGGAAGCAAACTAAGAGGAGAAGGAGAAGGAGGGAGAGACAACCTAGGTTCAGTTGGAGCTGCATAGCAGGGTTCTAGTGGTGACAGTTACAGTCAAGGTGTGCAGTACTCGTTTATAAATAGACACCAGGGACAATGGTATTAAGGCTTGGTGGACCCAAGGGAGTGAAGAACTCTGGACCTTTTTTTTTTTTTTTTTCCTGGTTGAACCATTAAGGTGGACTTATTGCCTCGAGTGCCTAAGGTCCTGGATATAACCACCAGCATCACAGCCAACAATAATAAAATAAATCAAATAAAACTAATCCGCAGGCCCTGTTTCAATAAATCTGTGTGGATAGCCCAGGACTCTGTACAGATAATCGGCATTCCAAGCCCTTCTGCCCAGAGCCAAACACTAGCCCTTTATAGCCACATAGAAAAAGGCACTCATGTGCAGGTCAGTTTGAGACTCTTTCCTGCTTCTTTCCCCTAACATGGTTTTGCCAGTGTGTATTTCCAAGCTATCAAGGATGATGGGATTTCAGCCCAGCTGCAACCAGGGTGGCTAGACAGAGCATGACGTACACAACCTTGTCTTTTAAAAGGTGATTCATGGACAACTTGGGAAAGCCCACTTTAATTCAATATTCTCCAAAATTCCCTAATGATAATAACCTGGTAGCCACACAAGCAGGAAATCCCCAGATAATAGCCTGAGATGATTGAATCAGACTCTCCAAAGACACAGACAGGGAATTCATATTCTTAGCTAGTGCCTCACGGATTCTTGTCCTCGGAAAAGTTTGGGAAATATTGACCTAAGGAATGACTAAGCTGTGGGTGACCTTTCAGCTTGGTGTGTTCTCTCTGGCTGGGAAATCTGAAGCATCTTTCTATTCCAGATCTTACTTTCCAGGATGAAACCAGAAGCCATAATACCGTGTACTAGAAGAGCCAGCTTGAAAGACGTTCATAACAATCAAATGCAGAAGGCTTGCTCTTCCTGGTCTCTGTCCACCATTGTCGGGAGTCAGGGTCTGAACTGAAGTACGAACTTGAAAGCAAGCCTACTATTCCACAAAGCATTATCTCCAACCTGGGAATTCACTCACTTCCTACAAAGTACCACAGAAGTCATGGAGGATGCTACTTGATGGCTCATTCACAGGCTCATGTATATATGTGTGTGTGTGTGTGTGTGTGTGTGTGTGTGTGTGTGTGTGTGTAATGCTTTCCAAAAGAATGCTGCTGCCCACCATGGGCTGGGTTCTCCTACATCAATTAACACTCAAGAGAATCCCCCACAGCTCAGTCTGAGCAGAGAGGTCTCTCAGTTGAGATTCCCTTCATAGATGATTCTAGGCTGTGCTGAACTGATGGTTAAAACTAGCTAGGAGAGAGATTATAATAACAAGTAATAATTATTAGTACCTAGTAACTAAGATGGAATAGTTGTAATTAAAAATTATCTAACTTTTTGAGATGCTTATTTCTGGAATTTTCTATTACTGTTTTCCAACCTAGTTTGACTATGGATATCTGAAAACACAGAAAACAAAATTACAAACTGTATGGCATTTATACTCACAAGGCTTCTTTTCACTCGCCACACTGTGCAAGATGGTAGATAAGGGGATTCAGTGTTTTCGTGCGATCACACCTACATATTTTGAACACTCGAAATTGTTGGAAGCTTATTAGATTGTGATCTTATTTCTAAAATTCAAAGACAGAAGTCTCACTGTTTTACAAAGCAACGCATAAATATTTCTAAGAAAGAGCAAACATGAGTCTATTAAAAGTATTAGAAGTGGATCTTTGATGTAAGTGTTCTTACTGCTTCATTAACTTAAATATAACATCAGAAATGTGAATAAAGTATGTGCTCTAGAGTCTGATAATTATTACATTATGATGATAAAAATCCTTACAATGTATAACGTTAGCAGACCAAAATGGCATAATATCTGGTGTTAGGGATTATGATAATGGTATCTTGTTGTTTTAAAACTTAGAAACAGCCGGGCAATGGTGGCAAATACCTTTAGTTCTAACATTTGGGAGGCAGAGGCTGGCAGAGTTAAAGGGAAGCCTGGTCTACAGAGTGAGTTCCAGGACAGCCAAGGCTACATAGAAAATTCATGTCTCTAAAAATCAAACTAAAACAAAAACCAACCAAACAAACAAAAACCCTTAGAAACAAATTCCTATTATGGTGATCCATGAAAACAAATTCTATTCCCAAAGGTATTTCAGCCAAGAACAGTATAAATAATGGGCAAATGGTTATAATAAGAACCAGGGTAACTTTTGGAGGTTCCTAACTGGGACATGTGACCAGCTAGGGCCCTTGATTACTTGATGGTCTAATGACCACTCATCCCCAAGGCTGTAGGATTTGGTTGACAGCCTCAGATCTCATGTTCTTCCAAAAGTCTTAAGAAAATTGATTCCTCGTGAACGTGGATTATCAAATATACTTCTGAAGGCTAGGACTCATGCTAGGAATATTTGCCAGGAAGTGTTGAATGTGACGACACAACTTGAAATGATCATTCCAAGTCAACAAACTCCAACTTTGACAATTGTCTTATCAAAACAGAGAATGTAGCAAGGCTTAGTAGTACATGCCTATACCTGTGGCACTCAGGAGGTCACAGCAGGAGGACTGCCAAGAGTACCAGCCTAGAGCTATAGAGCAAGTCCAAGTCCAGCTTGAGCTAGAAGGAGAGATCCTTGTCTTATAAAGAGGCAAAACTTTGATTGACTAAAATATTTATAGAATGTGGTTCCAGAAAGGCTGGAGACCGTGGAAAAGCCAATGGCTGTGGTTTTAAAGCTGTGGCACCAAGAGACTATTGACCACAATGGTCTGATTGCGCCAACGGGTCTGAAAGGAAGAATAGAATAGCATGGGGACTTTCTCCCTACCTATAATCAACCACAGTTTTGTTTGCATTTATACCCATCTTTCTGAGAAATAAATTCTGCTGTGAAACACAGAAATCTGAAGGAGGAACTCAGCAGGCATTGACAAGGCTGACCCATTAGAGCCAAGGGTTCTGGTGGAGGTTGAAGCCAAAACATAAGGTGTTTGGGTGATATTGCCTTTTGAATATATTAGCTGTTTCCTGCAGTGGATTTCTGGTGTGCTATTATAGCCTTCCGAAATGATTCTTTTCCCAAGAACTTCTAGTTGTGACTGATCAATTATTGGGCATAATTTCCCCTATATGTTTGGGCATATGGATAATTTCCCTTTAGCTATGTGTGAAAACAGTCACACAAACAAAGACTCTACCACTTCCCAATAGTGCCACTCTAGAATCCAGTGCTTTAATCACAACACATCATTGGAAGACACAATACCTAGCAAATATTGGGTATTTTGTCACTGGTTAGTATCCATATGTAACTGTTCATATGTGCCTTGCAAAATCTGAAGCACACATTATCATTTTTAAAACATACAACCAAAATTTCTAAATTACGCATATTGTCTGATAGCTACTGTCACAATTGCCCACTCAGAACTGTGTCTATAATGAATGGTGTGTCTGTGACTTTGAGAATTCTGTTAGTGAGAGAGTAATGGAGAGATCTGTCAGGGAGTATTACTTCTGGAGAGTTTGCAAACCACTGCAGCAATATCGCCTTTACACAAACGCTTTCTCCTTTCTTTCTTTCCTTACTTCCTCATACTACACAAACTTCCTGCATCAGATAAGATGATGCAAATCACAGGAACAATTCTACAAGATTAACACAATTGAATTTGTATCTTCAAAGCTTCCAAGAAAGAATTTTCCAGGCACCAAAAAAAACAAAAAACAAAAACAAAAAACAAACAAACAAACAAACAAAAAACCCAAAAAACCTCAAAACAACAACAACAAAACAAACAAACAAAAACACCTCACTGAAGAATTTATCAACTATCCAAACAACTAACACCACTTCAACAAATCTCTTCTAGAAGGAAGAATCATTCTGAGTTACTTTAAAGAGGACATTGTTATTCTGTTACCACCAGCCAAAGATGATACATTTAAGAACAAAAATGACAAAAACTGTGAGCCAATAGTTTTCATGAACTTAGATACAAACTTCTAAATTGACAAAAATTTCAGCAGAGAATGCATTAAAAGACTAAAGCACTAAAATCAAGCAGAATTCTTCCAAGTATTCAAAGCTGGTTTAATATTTTTAAAATAAACTTGCATAACTCATATTAGCAAGGTTAAAACACACAACAACAACAACAACTATTTGGTAGAATGATTGTAAGAGCCAGAGGATCAGGGAGTTTGCTGTAGATGGCTAGTGACACCAGAAGCTTCACCTGAATGAATTTTCACCAATATGACTGCCCAAACATGTGCTGAACAAGGATGACACCAATGGACACACCAAACTGGATGGTGGGCTGACCATGAGGCCTTAAACCTACACAAAGAACTATTGGCAATTGGGAAAGCTGGAAGAAGGAGAGGAGGTCTTCCCCAGGGAAGAGCACATCAATTTGATGTCCAATGCCAAATGGCCAGCCCTGAAAACATACATACAAGTAGCATTCTACAGACTGATCAGGTTACAGTTAGGAATATGTATGTATATGCCTATACGTATATGCATGCAATAACTACTAGTGAAAAAATAGGCCATGAATTTGAAGGGTAGAGGGAGGGATGTGTAGGAGGGTTTGGAGGAATGAAAGGGAGTGGGGTAATGTTGTAATCATAATCTCAAAAAAAGTTACAGTTCAAAAAAAAAAAAAAAGAAAGAAAAACCTATATGGCTATGTCAACTGACCTTCCTGCCCCCACAAAAATAACCTGACAGAATCTAATACCAATTCATGATTTTAAAAAAAAACACCCATATTTATGGCACATAAAAAAAAAGAAAAATAAAGTCTTTAAAGAGACAATAAAAAAAAAAACCCTCAATTCAACAGTAATAGAGACTATTTCCTGACCCTCACCAAGAACATCTGTGACGCTCTTGCAGCTAACATCATACTTGATGGTCAGACTGCCTTCTCTCTAAGATTGGGAACAAAGTAAGAATACCTGCTGTGACTGTTCTTAGTCAGCAGTGCACCGAAGTCCAAGCCATGATAATAAGACAAGGAATAAAAACCAAAAGCATATACTCTACAAAGGAAGAAAGAAAATTATCTGTATTTGCCGATGATCAGATAAACTACACAGAAAATAGAAATTTACAAAAGCAAAAATGAAAACAAAAACAAAAACTCTGGATATTGAGAAGTCAGTGGAGTTGCGACACATAAAACCAACACCCAAAAAGTTAGACACACAACCATTTAAAATTAGTCCAAGGAAGATTAAATCTGTAAGT
This sequence comes from Peromyscus attwateri, assembly GCA_902168425.1. Taxonomy (NCBI): domain Eukaryota; kingdom Metazoa; phylum Chordata; class Mammalia; order Rodentia; family Cricetidae; genus Peromyscus; species Peromyscus attwateri. The sequence continues at coordinate 20,569 of CABHPP010001285.1, forward strand.
ATAAGCCTACCAAAATAAGTGTTATACATTTACTACAAAAATGTTAGCGTGCCAATTAAAGAAATGAAAGAAGACCACAAAAGTTGGAGAGACTGGCTGTGCTCCTAGACTGGGAGACTTGGCATGGTAAAAAAAAAAATGCCCATTCTTTCTAAATTGATCTACAGCTTTAGCACCTTCCCTATAGAAATCTAGTGAGGCTATATATATATATATATATATATATATATATATATATATATATATATTTATATTTATATATATGAACAAAATCACTAGAATAGCTAAAGCAGTTTGGAAAAAGGAGACCAAGTCAGGAGGGATCACAATCCTGGAGTTGTAAGGACAGTCATCAAGACTGCACTTCTGAAGTAATGATGACACACAAGTCAGTGGAGACCCAGACATAGATCCACATAAACACATGCCCAATTTACTTTTGATAAAGGAACAAAAAAGCAAACCAATAGGAGAGAGCCATTCTTTTTAATAAATTATTCTAGAGGAATTAGACATCCATAAGTACCACCTACTCCCCCTGCCCCAGAAAAAAAAAAAAAGCCACCTGTGATTCAAATTCCAGTCCCAAACTCTATATAAAATTTCAGTGTGGATCGTGAAGTTAACAGTAAAATATACAACTATAAAAACACTAGGGAGCCGGGTGGTGGTGGCGGCGGCGGCGGCGGCAGCAGTGGCTCCTTTAATCCCAGCACTCGGGAGGCAGAACCGGGAGGATCTCTGTGAGTTTGAGGCCAGCCTGGTCTACAGATCAAGATCGAGGACAGGCACCAAAACTACACAGAGAAACCCTGTCTCAAAAAACAAAAACAAAAACAATACCCACTGAGAAAGATAGGATACAGAGTGCACATACAATTTCATGTTTGGTGAAATATGAATGTACTCTGTAGATTCTATGAATATCACCTTCTTGGGCTTTAGATAATTATTAGTATATAAAACTTGCCTTACCCACGGAAGACAATACAGTTAGGGAGCTGGTTGAAGGTAAATGGTCCCTCCCTGTGTATTTACATATAGATTTCTGCAAATCTACAGCTATTTCAAAATAAGAAGTTAAAAACAGGAACATGGAAGATGGCAAATCTTTCTGGATGCAGTCTGAAGACACAACGTTAATAAAAGATGGCTTGCTGTATCTCTTCCCCAAACTGTCAACCAAGAACTCTGTTTTAGACCTTTAAGGATATCATCTGAAGTCAGAAAAAAGCTATATTGAAGGAAGAAATGTTTATGATATTAGCCCAAAAATATGGATACAATCTAATAAAACCAAAGACACCCATTGAAAAACCGAAATGTCATTAATATAATTTAAAAAAACCACTAAGTAATGAAAGGGAAAATGCATAATATACAGAAATCCCAACACTAGATAGTATTACTTTTACAACAGAGAGCATGAATATAATATGTAAATATGTAAAGGTGTTATATATGTGCTGATATGATAAAACCTGGAATGCTTTCCTAGGTTTAAAAAGTGCTATTTTTTAAAGTGACTAAATAAATCCTCCCTTTGGCTTTTAGAACATCACCAAGTGCATGGAGGCTTGAGTAAGTAGCCCTGGGCCCAGTCATGGCTGTAGGTGCTTGGGGAAGAGGCATAGAGTGCATGCTGGACACTGCACAGGTCGTGGTGGCATGGTTTTAGATGTGGTCTGCATAAGAGCTCTGATAGGAAGACACTATCTGCCTTCTAATTCTTGTTTCACTCACCCAGAACTCAACTTAGAATCATGAATAACCATGCTTGATATGATGTGATGGGGTAAGATAAGCTATAGGATATCCTAAGTGCAAGCAAAAGCAGCGTAGTCTCTTAAGTGGAAATCAGCTAACAATTTGGTCTGTACTTTTTCTTTATTAAAAAAGTTTTATTTAAAATATAACTGTATCACTTCCCCTTCCCTTGCCACCCCCCCACTGTTCCCATGTCCCCTCCCTCTAGCTCTTTCCATATTCCTCCTTCATCTTCTCTCAAATTGATAGCTTATATTATTGTTGTTGTTGTTGTTGTTAGATATGTGCATAAATATATAAATACAACCTTCTAAGTCTGTTTAGTGTGACTTGTCATTCATGATTTCAGGGCAGACTACTTTGTACTGGATAATCAGGGGTTGCTCATCACCAGGAGAGAGTCTGCCTATCTTTTTTTGTATTGTATTACATTGTATTTTTTGTATTACTGTATTAGCATATCAATTGATGTTGAATTTGACAGTTTCTTAATAAGCATTAATGACATTAGTCTTTGTTTACATTTTTCAAATGGATTTATGCACTTTTGTGTGTATTTTCTACATTTTATAAAACAAGTATTGGTCCCATATCGCTTCACAAAAGTCAAATATGACTTGAAAGCATCACATAAAACTACAGCTAGGACAAGAAAATGTATTGGATGGTTACTAATCCAGATACTTGCCCAGAAAAGAGCCAGCTGACCAAGAGACGTGTGTCCAGCAATAACAGTGTGCAGGATACTCCACTTTCCTTTCGTGTTTATGTTAGACTTTGTAAATACACATTCACTTGGATAATTATTTTATTCTTTCCTCCACTCAGCTTGATGTCCCAAGAGGACATGATCACTATATTACCTAGCTCAAAGTTGGTACATTATAAATATACAATGAAATAATAAATATAAGTAAATGCACTGCCCTTCTGGCTGTAGGAATGGAGGGAAAGTATACTATTCTTGAGAATGTATTTTGCATTAGGTGAAATGCTTATTTTCTCATATAACTCATATTACAATCCTCAAACTAGTTTTTTAGTTGCCTTTGAAACAACAAATTGAAGTTTAGAGAGGTTGAGTTATTTTATCATAGATTGTTTTAAAACCAGAGTCTTCCTAACCACAAATATTGGTTTCTTCTTCTATCTCACTTCTATCTTACACAAGCTAAGAAGAAAACTAATGACAAAATCTTCAAATGTATTTGAAAAAAAAAATAACCTGTAGGTTCATCTGTGGAAGATTTTTAAAGAAAAAAAAAAAAGAGACCACACTGAAAAGTATATGTTTTATAAAGTCCCAAACCCTGGCCATCACTGTCCACTCAAAAGATGACCTGCTGAGACTAGCCCTTCAGAGTGCTGCTCAGAGGCAGAGCGTGCTGGGTGGACATAGTGGGATCTTCTGAAGCCACGTTAAGATGTGCAATGAGCTTTTCATTTGGAAACCCTTGAAATCTGTTTGATTGCAATACAGCTGCACTGGAAGGCCATCTGTGATGCTCTAAATGAAGCAGATGTGACCTCCCCAGTACCGCTACAGTTTACCCCTTCCTACTAGTTTGCTCCTTTGTAATTTTGAATCAATTATTGATAAGAACTACTTCAAAGGTGGGCAAGAATTATCTTATAGTTAGCACTTATAAAGCAATGACCTAAGCAGTTAAAATCTTTTAAATATTCTGAAAGCCCAATATCAGATTTACTATTATGTGGGTATATTATTTCTAATCATGCCAATTTAAAAGATATCAATCACAGAGCCTGCTGGCATTCTTGTGGGTGACAAAGAACAAAGGAATAGGCACTCCAACCTAATCAGTGATTCAATTCATTGAGGGATTCAGAATCTGAACATGTTGACTATTGGGAGGTGACCTGAAATGGGTCTACTTGAAGGAAATGGGTCTCTATGGATGGGTTTGTCTTCCTCCATGGCTCTTCCCAGCATTCTCTGATCCCTGGGTGCTGTGAGTCAAGCCTCTGACATGTACTCTAGCCTCCATGATGTTCTTCTGCGTCACTTCAGGCCGAAAGCAATAGGTCTACCCAACCATGCATAGAAAACTGTGACATGAAGAACCATAATAATGAATCTTTTTAAAAAAAAATTTTTTTTCTTTAAGATATTTGTTATGACAGTGAAGAGTCTGAATACCATGACCCTTATTCCCCCAAACACATTATTTATTAGTAGTCTAACACTGATTTTCCAGGATGTTATCAAAATACTATTAATTATCTGATACAAAGAATTTGTCACGGATGGGTCATTGAGAAGAAAGCATCTCTCACTTTGCACTCCCCCCCCCCACCATAAGGAGCAAAATCCATTAGACTCCAGACCGATCTGCCGGTAGATACTGGCAGTTTGTTTTTCATACGGTTGCCTAATAACTAAGTTATCACAAAGATTGCCCAACATATCAAACTCGTCAACAGGTTTTTGACGCCTACGTCAACACCAGATAGAAAGTGATGATGGCCGCTTGCCAGCCACACCCCTCCATACACCCCCCAACATTGCTAATCCCAGGGTTGCCAGACAGGACAGACAATCCAATAGGTTTGCCTTAGTGTCCACTAAGTTTCGCTTGATTCTTTACCCTTTTTGTATAACACTCTCTTAACCCTCAAGAAAAATCACATAGTTTTAATCTATCAAGTGAAAAATTAAACAGCATATTTGAGACAGATAAAGCAATGTTCTGAAACTATTCTTTTTGAATAACATGCCCCCTTTTATTACCTTTTATTGATTTGTAGGCTGTGAAACATTTCATTTTGTTGGTAGATGGTTCTGACAAAGCTCTACTCATTATATAGCTGTCTTTCCAGTTACCTTCAGCTAACACCTCTGGACAAACTGTGCTTGAAAGAGAGATGCATGTTTGTCTAGTCGGAAACACGTGTGGGGCAGGCTCTACTCTTGGCCAACTACTTTACCCTGACCCACAGGGCACCCGATGCCCTCAGCAGGAGAACAGTGACATGGTCGAGGGACGGTAGGGCGCACTTCTCTCTTGCAGCTCTCAGTATTTTTTATTTTCCGTTTTTGATAATTTGATTTTGATGTGTCCTTGTGAATTCCTCTCTGGGTTGAACTGATGATCGATCTCCTGGCTCTCTGTACCTAAAGGTGGTCATCTTTTCCCATGTTTGGAGAACTCGCAGCATTCTTGGCTTGAATATGCTTTCTGCATCTTTCCATTGTTTCCTTCATAAAATTTTGCCAAATGTAGATCTCCTAGGGAAACCTTACAATTGTTATTGGCCTCCATTCTTTATTTTACTTTTTTCTTTTTGTTATTTATTTATTTATTTATTTATTTTACATCCTGACCTCAGTTTCCCCTCTCTCCTCTCCTCCCAGTTCTTCCACACCACCTGCCCTCTGCCCACCCCCGTCCACTTCTCCTCTGTTTCTATTCAGAAAAGGGCAGGCCTCCCATGAATATCTAAAAAACATGGCATATCAAGTTATAGTAAGACTAAGCACCTTGCCTTGTATTAAGGCTGGGAAAGGCAACCCAATATGAAGAATAGCATCCCAAAAGCCGGTAAGAATCAGAGATGGTCCCTGCTTCCACTGTTAGGAATCCCACTTGACTACATACTGTCAAATGTACCCTTGGGTTTATAGATTTTTTTTCTTCTTAGTTAATTCCATTGTCAAGGATTTCCTATTGAGAATTATTCGGGACTCTTTGTCAGTCATTTTATAGGTATCCACGTTTGCAGAGCTCATTATTGGGACATAGTTTATTTTGGTTGTTTCACTCATGTTTCCAAACCTTTGTATGCCTAACGTTTGAGGAAGTGGTCAATCCTTACAGCCATTCCTGTAATTCCTGCAATTCCTGCAATTCCTGCTATTCCTGGGGAGTGGCAGAACCTTCCTCTGTAGTTTAGTTCGGAATTATGATTAGACTGGCTTGTGGTGAGCACAGAGACAGTCCTTATTAGACCCAGGTCTAGTTGGGGAAGCCTGTGAACAGTGTTCTGGGTGGTGAGATTGATGGCTGTGCTACACAGTGTGGCACAGCCCTCAGCTAGATTCCACAGTAGGAAAGAACAGCTGGCTGGGTTCTGTGGTTCCTTCTCATCAGAAGATGCTACAGACGGTCATTCCTGGTCGCTGAGCAGAGCCACGTGTTAGGTTTTCAGGTTGAGATTTCTATGATCACTATTCGGCCACTTAAGAGTGGGGCAGGACTGGGACAGGGCTAGGACAATGCTCCAGGGGACATGCATGAATGTGTGTTTGCCTTCTGACCTTGGGGAGCCTTACTGCAGAACACTGAGACCTTATGAATTAGCCAGTTGGCCAACTAAGCCTGGGTAGGGCTGCATTTTCACCTACCTGCCCCTGCCTTAAAATCTGGGAAGAGTTAGAGAGTACACTGAAGTTTGGATGTATAGAAGCTTCGATGCTAGAAATAGGTAGGACCAAACCTTTCCTTTGTAGGTGATCACCAGATTGGCAAGGGGACTTTCAAGGAGAACAGCAGGACTAGCTAGGAAACTCAGGCAGAGATTCAAATCTGGGAGATCTGGCTGTCTTTGCATGATGATGGTGTTGGCCAGCCTCTCTTGTAGTACAATCCAATAGTAGTAACACATAGCAACCCTCTGAGCTCACCATAGTGTGAACCTCACCCTTGTTACTCGTTCATATGTGGCCCATTCTGCTAACAACTCCAATGTTTTTCCTTTGCCAAAACAAGAAAGCACCTCTTGTAAAGGGTCCTAAAATGTTGGGGGGAGCTGGAGAATTCCTAATCTCTGCCACCGTACTCCAATATCAAATCTGAATGACTCTCCAGAGTCATTGTTAGCATTATTTCCATGCTGCTTATAACAAATTGCAAGTGACCAACAATTATATAAAAACTCTAGCTGTAGAATATTGTAGAAAAGGAAGAACAAAAATAAAATCTTGAGGTGACACTAATGAACAGGTCACTTGTAACTTCCCACTTTCTTTGAGGAGAACTACACATGATTCTCTTCATATATTTAAAATATTTAGTTATTAGATATTGTCAATTATTTGGATATTATTCTCCTTGACTTTACTGCAATAATTGAAAAAGTTAGGAAGGCTGTTTTGTAACTTGTGAAAAAAAATAGATAAGTCACTAAGTTAAGAATGAGTGTGTGTTTTCAAAGACAAATTACTGGAAAACATGATTTTATGTGTTAAGAACTTCAAAAATAAGCCAGAACCAGAGGAAATGAGAGAGATTTTTTAGTCTTTTTTTTTCTGTTCTTAAGTAGCTTGTCAGACTCTTAAAATGTAAGTAGTTCCCTTTAACTTTCCTATCCCATCTTTCCTAATTACTTTGAAGAAGTTAATCACTTGAACCTAAGCCCTTGTTTCTAAAGACACCACACACTTCAGACACAAGAGGCTGGAACTGACCAAGACACTTTCTACCTGAGCAGTAGAGCTCATAGGATTAGAAGGTGCCAAGCAAGCTGCAAAAGCAGAAAATCAATGAACAGTCTTACTCAGATGAGACACCTAGGAAACACAAAAATGACCAGTTGCAAACAATATCCCCAGGGATGCAGTAGTGGCATTTTTACTTTGGGGATAACCAACATCTGTCTAATTGGTCCTCAGGTGAAAGGGTCCTTGCAGGTGTCATACAGGGAAGTAAACCCCTCAAAGAGATTAGAATGAAAATCTGGTACAGGCTGACTTTGTCAACTTGAGTCAGACTTTGAGGAGTCTAAGCCAGGCAGTTTATTGACAGCATATTTAAAACAGTACAAGTTGGGGAAAGGTTTCCAGGCAACAATCAGTCCAATTCCAGGTGTACAATAAAGCTGAAGGTGTGACTACATAGAAATTCTTTTATAAAGTCCATGTGACCATGAGGGTGGCTTCTATAGCTAAAAGGCCTAGAATCTCTGACCAATAGCACAGAGGTCAGCAGGCCATAAAGTACATGTGACATCCTCCCTAAGGATGGGCGCCAGTCTAGGGAGGGAAGAGTCTGGGATAATCATTATAGGGAATTTGGGTGAAGTCTGCCTCTATAGGAAGAGATGGGTGAGGTCTGCCTTCACAGATAGCAAAAAAGGTCACTGGGTTGCTAACAAGATCCACTCTCAGCTTTCTGGATGGAATTCAGGTATGTGATTTTTATCTTCTCCATTGACACCTCTGTGTGATTGACATTCCTGGTTCTCTTAGTGCTTCTCTGTGAGTACAAGGACCTCTGTGCCCCCAACACCAAGGCCCATTCTTCAGTAAAGGAGAATCCTTGCCTGGTATTTCAAACCTAGTCAACTACTTGTGACTGGGGGGGGTGGGGGTCATCATCCCTAGAGAAGAACTTTTTGCTGTCATTTTCCTAAACCAATATATAATTTCTAACTGTACTTTAGATATTTATCGGTATCCTCATAGATAAGTGTGGCTCTCGTCCCTCATCAAGTGAGCTTCCTTTTTGCAACAGAGACTATTAAAGAGCTCTACAACTGGTCAGAGAGAATAAGTGACCATGGGGTTCCAAGCTCTGATTTATACACTGGTAAGGCAATCCCTACACCAAAGGCTTAGGGAGAATCATGGAAGAGGGGTGGAAAGATTCTAAGACCCAGAGGACCAGGGTGTCTGCTGTTAGAGGGTCTTCCAGTCATGACAGGGAAGCTGTACACATGAAATCTCAACAACATGGTTACTTAAACAAGACCTACACCGTGACAGCACCAGTTGGCATGCCGAGATGGGATAGAGAAAATGTCACGAGGTCCCGCTCCTAGGTGAAGAGTTGCAGGCAATCAATGGCTGCTAAAAGAGGGAGACTCTGTTGTTTCCAGGGATGAGCTTCCTGATGGCTTATCCAATCCCAAGTGGTCAGCTGGGAATAGGCAGGAAGAGGGACGGTGAGGTGAGGATAGAGCGGTGTATGGACAGGACCAATGCATGACGTACACGTGTGTGGGAATATCACAGTGAATCCCATTCATTTCTACAATTATTACGCTTTAATAATTATAGTAAAACAATTTCAGTAAATGGCTATCTCTTGCATTCTATTCATTTACTCTAGGTTATTAAATTTGTTGATATGTAGCTTTAGTAACAGGTCCTTGGGATCTTTTTGATTTCAGAATCGCACATCACAATTCTTCCTCTTTCATTTCTAAGTTTATTTTACCTTATGCTGTTTTAGTATTCTCAAATTTCTCTTTTTAGTTTAGCAAAAAGTTTTTTGATTTTTTTCTACCTTTTCTCCCCTTAAAAACCTACCATTGTTTTATTGTTTCTTTTCTATTTCCTTATTCTTTTTTTTGTTATTTCTTTCCTTCTGCTAATTTGAGGCTTAGTTTATTCTTTTATAAATGTGTATTGTTACTGTTTATTATTATCCTTATTGTTATTGTTATTTTATTGCTATGCATATGTGCATCGTGGTGTGACGTGTGTGTGTATGCACAGACACTCCTGTGCCATGGTGCGAGTGTGGAGATTGGCAGTTTTCAGGAGTTGGATTTCTTCTCTCACCTTGAAGTTTGGGTTAGACTCAAGTCATGAGGCTTGTGCAGGAGTCTCCCCCCCCCCCCTTTTTTTTTCTGGTTTTTCGAGACAGGGTTTCTCTGTGTAGCTTTGCGCCTTTCCTGGAACTCGAACTCACAAAGACCAGGCTGGCCTCGAACTCACAGAGATCTGCCTGGCTCTGCCTCCCGAGTGCTGGGATTAAAGGCGTGTGCCACCACCGCCCGGCTTCCCTCCCCCATTTTAAAGGAGGCTTTCTACATAAAGTTTTTATGTTTTCTTTTTCTTCATTCTTCTCTCACATAATACATCCCAAACACAGCCTTCCCCTCCCAGTTCCTCCCCACCTCCTCTCTCCCCAGGATCCACTGTTCCTTAGTTACTCTTAGTTACTCTTCAGAAAAGAGCTGGCCTCCCAGGGATAACCGCCAGACACCGCATGACAAGATACAGCAAGACTAGGCAGGAGCCCTCATGTCAAGGCTGAGGCTCTAGGAGGCACTTTTATGCACGGAGCCATCGTCTCTCCAGCCTAGGCTTAACTGATTCCTACCTTTTCCTTTGTGTCGATTGTTGCTGTGCACAACCTCTTTAGTGCTCTTTTCCTCGAATCCCATGCGTTTTGGAATGTCCTGTTTTTACTTTTGGTTGGGTCCTGATTCTATTTGATCTTATCCACCCCATTGATTATTCAAGAGCATATTGTTGAACTTCACACATTTGTGTTTTCTAGCTCCCCTTAGCACTGATTTTTTTAGTTTAGTTGCTTTCAAGTTAGAAGAGATACTTGATATAAGTTCAGTCTTTGGAAATGTTTATGATAGTCTATGGTGTAACATAGGATCAATACTGAGAAATACTTGTGCCTATTTGTGAAGAATATAGGCTTTACTGCTACGAGGTAACTCGCCTTATATATGCTTGTTAACTGTTTAGAATATAGTGTTGGCCAAATGTAATGTTACTTATTAATCATGTGGACATTATAGCTACTATTGAGAATGAGTATTAAAGTTTTCTACTATTATTATATTTCTGCCTATTTCTCCTCTCAAGCCCATTGATTTTTTTCAGGTACATGAGTGTTCTGAAATTCAATGCACATGAATTCAAAACTATATATCCTTCTGACAAATAAAACTTTTAGCCTTACATAAAGACCTTCTGTTGTTCGAATCTTAGATAGTCTTTTAATAAAAAAAAAACAAAACTCGGTACCAGATATTGGGGTAAAAGCTGAAAGATCAGAGAAGCAGAGCAAGCCATAGCCACCACCTATTACCTCACCAACTCCATGAATCCTCTGACTGAATGCCTCTGAGTCCTCACCCGAATGGGTCTCAGCCGAACTGCCTTAGCTCCTGTCTCCTCATGCCTTATATACCTTTCTCTGCCCTGCTGTCACTTCCTGTTTAAAGGTGTGTGTGTTTCCCAGTATTGAGATTAATGGTGTGTGCCACTGCTGCCTGGCTTTGTTTCCAGTGTGGCCTTGAACTCACAGAGATCCAGACGGATCTCTGTCTCCCAAGTGATAGGATTAAGGGTGTGTGCCACCACTGCCTGGCTCTCTGTCTAACCTAGTGGCTGGCTGTCCTCTGATCCTCCAGCAAGCTTTATTAGAGTACACAATGTATCACCACACCTTCTTTGCCTACTGTGGCATTATTTGACTTCACACACACACACACACATACACACACACACACACATACACACACACACATACACACACACACACACACACACACACACATTATATAAATATGTGTTTCTGTGAGAGGGAATCATAGATACAAAGAGCCATGGGTGAAGATTTCAATTATGCTTCCACAAATCAGGAAATGACTAGAACCTGAAAGAAGTTTAAAACAAATTGTTCCTTAGTAAATTCAGAGAACACATGTTCCTGAAGATAGTGTATAGTAAATTCCTAGCCCCCGGAGATATCATGAAATAAATCTTTTTTTACATTGTTCTCTTTTTTTTATTATCAAGAAATGTTCTGTTCATTTTACATACCAACCACAGGTGCCCCTCTCCTCCCTCCTCCCACCCCCAGCCTTTCCCCTCAACCCACCCCCCATTTCCACCTCCTCCCTCACCCATGGGGAGTCAGCAGAGCCTGGTACATTCAGCTGAGACAGGTACAAGCCCCTCCCCCTGAACCAAGGCTGTGTAAGATGTCCCACCATAGGCACTGGACTCCAAAGAGTCTGCTTATGCAGCAGGGACGGATCCCGATCACACTGCCTGGGGGCCCTTAATCAGGTCAAGCTAAACAACTGATTTATAAAGTTAGGCCATTTACTTTGTGTTACCTTGTGATAGCAACCATATCAGAGAGAAGGAGATTAGAAACCCTGAAATCAAATGTAGTGTCCTTTATAGAGTTATGTTGAAAGTTGAAAAAAGTGAGAAAGTTGAAATGATGCAGAGATGGGCATACTAAGGACATGCAAGTAAAAACAGACATGGAAGACACCAAAGTTACAGATATTACCAACCCCACATTATCTCACTATGGATGCGCAAAGATAACAGCTTTTGTGGTTTACTCTAGCCAACTGTTAAACACACTCTCCTCTGATTGGTATTTAGAAAACAGCCAAATGGTTGGCTTAACTATTGTCGGGACCAGTCAACCTGTGGAACAATACCTGAATAGGAGAGTGAGGATTAACAAAGAAAGAGGCAGAAGACAGAATCGGGAGGGCTCTCAGGGAATACTGCAGCACCCCGAATTTATTTCTCACAGCCTTTTTATACCCAAAGCAAGGGGGGCAAAAGACTTTCTCACCATGGTTCAAGGAACAAACAAGCGTAAACACCTCCTTAATTCTCAAAACATCTAGTAACCACAACTTTGGCCAATCATCCTGTTCTTCAGCCTTAAGGAGCAAAAACAAGCTTGAACTCTCTGACCTTAAGTAAAGATGGAATTGAAAGGACCAAGCAGACGCCATAACAGGCTGCTCAGTCTTTTCTCAGAGATCAGGCTTCAATGTCAGTTTCCTGAGACTTGAGCAAGCAGTTTCTGGGAGGGCCATGAACAAAGGACATAGTCCTTGCAGTAGCTCCCTTTCTGCACGTACTCTGATTGCTCAAGGTTCAGTCAATTGTTTACTGTCTGTGACCCCCAACCAACTTAGAGCTATGTGCATGGGTCAATGTGAACATGCTAGGCCAGCCAGCCTCCGTGGCAGCTCAAGGACAAAGCCTGGGACTTGTCCAGGCCTTCCCCAAAAATGAAAACTGTAACCCCCAACCAGTAAATTCAAAGGTTACATACCCTCACCCAATCATATGACACAAAGACTTGTACCACTCTGCTTGCAGTTTTTCCCTTTAAAAATCCCTCATTCTGAGAGCTCAGGGCCATCCTCCTCCACCCGCTGCATCAGAGTGTTGGACATGGACCAAGCTGGGGCTTGCTTGTTATCAATAAACTCCTGTGTGGTTTGCATTGGATATCAGCTCTGTGGTGGTCTTGCTGGGGGCGTTTTGTGGCTCGGACACAACAGAATCAAGCCACAAGTTGGAATCACTGTGGGCTCCGACAAACTATGAAAATTTTTATTTATCATTCCTCTTCTTCTATATTCTTTTCTTTTTTTTTTTTTTTGGCCTATTTTGAGAGGTCGAAACTTAGCATAATAGATAAGGCAAATTTATGTGCAGATACAAAATGTCTCTTAATCAGTCATTGACCTGAAGAAAGGTACAGATGCTTATTAATGACTAGATTACTTAGAAAAAATTTAAGATGGGTTTTTCTCTGGAACCTAAAATGCTTCAAGTACTCCATGATATGGCTAAATGTTGAGGAAAAAGCCTGGGACAGGGGTAGCAGTATGAGAAATGTTTCAGATGGTAGTATGTCCATGCTGTGTGTGAGGGCATACACACTGGGGGAACAGAAAGATCTGGTCGTGTTGGAAAACTACTAGAGCACATAAATGTGGGTAAGGAAGCCAGATTTACTCACACTGAGGAGTAAGTAGTGATAAGGTTTGGTTGAGACGGTGGAGACACAGTGAGAAGGCCAACTTCCTGGTTCTATAGTCTAAAAGGCTCTTGTTGCTAAGCAATTGGATCTAGAACTTAATCCAATGAGAGACAAAGGAAGAAAGAATTTCTGTTCTCTGTGTCATGTGAGATCTCAAGTAGAAATCCTTTCTTATGAAATAGTTCTTACAAATGAGTCATGAATAGGACCACACCAAGAAATCATCACTACATCTTCTGGTAAGTCACTCAAGAGGTTAGGTCTAAAGGACAGAAGTTCATGAACATACCTACACACATCTTGATTCTTTTTCAGTTGTTCAGATCTGGGGAAGGACTAGTAACTCCTATTATTTCTTATTCCACTCTCTTTATTTGGACAGGATAAACTTTTTAATGTGTTGTTATTCATAGTTTATAAACTATTGAATTAGACTGTAAGCAATGATGAGAGCTAGTTGATGATTAAGATACATGGACTGATGGGTTGGATGAAACTGGGATTAGGAGATGCTGGAGATGGTATTTAAAATTTTGTACTAACATGGTACTACAAGCTCTTTTAAATGTGTGAACATCATCATCATATATATTTATGATCATGTGGGGGGTGGCTGAGTGGGGGTGTTGTATGTGAAAAATCAGAGAACAACTTGCAAGAATTGGTTCTCTCTACTATAGATTTCCAGGATCAAATGCAGGTTGTCAGGCTTGGCTGCAAACACTTGTACCCATTGGGCCACGTCTGCATATTCTTTCAGTTGAAAATGTTACAATCCTTCAGGACCTGTGGCCTCTTTAGTCATCATTTAAAATAATGTAAGATGTGAGAAAACTGGCTCAACTTTCAAGTTTGTTTGCTAGTGACTTGTTTGCCAGACGAGGTCTTAGTAATGAATTCTGTCTGATAGTTTTGTATGGGTTAAATAATATTGTTTATTTACAATGTTATTGGTAAATCATCATCCTTTCCATCACAAAATATATAAACTCTATGATCATAACCAAATATGCACAAACATTATATATATATATATGTGTGTGTGTGTGTGTGTGTGTGTGTGTGTGTGTGTGTGTGTGGCTATAGACATATTCATGCTCTGCATTATGTTCTCATCTTCTACTATACTAACCATATTTTGCATTTAATTAAAACTTACTCTTCTATTTAGGGAGGTATACAAAAACAATCTTTCATTATTCCTGCTGTTCACATACAAACGCTAGACTCCAACAGTTCAACAACCACTGATGAAATCACTCAACCTATGTAGCTTCATTTGTTTTCCAGCTTTTGACGCTCTTATTACATATGCTGAATATCTTTCTGGGAATATGGATCATATATGTATGTGTATTTATGTGTATGTATATGTGTATATATATATATATCAAGATAGACATACACAGAGAATCAGCATGTCAGAATTTTACTTATACTTTCTACACATTATCCTCAGAGATTCCTTTTACTGATTTTGCTTTCTTATATGGGATTCTGGGCATTTCATAATGGAAGCCTCCTCTTTATTCTACATGGTTATTTTCCCCAAGCACTGAAGACACCCATTACTTTTATAAGTTCTTTCTAAAACAAATCTCCAGTCACTGATGTGCAAGGACAAACCAAAGACACATAAAATATCCTACTATGAGCTTAAGAAGAATTAAATGAAATATTATTATTGGTTTTTCTATTTTAAACACTAGGATGTAAGTTCAATAATAACAATTTAAAAAACAATGATAATTTTCAAACAAAGGTCCTTCACATTGTTGAGAAAATGTACAAAATTAGAAAATTAAGAAATACTGCAAACAAATCAGAAGTTATTAATATAAGGCTATTTAGGGAAAAAATCTTCCATCATGACTTTAAGCTGTGGGCTGAGGAGAATCTGGCTATCTTACTTGAATTGTGTGTTTCCATCTCTTACCCAACCCTCTCAAAGGATTCTGTGATTCATATTCCCAGAAAGATAGTCAGCATGTATAATAGGAGTGTCGAAAGCTGGAAAACAAATGAAACTGCATGGGTTGAGTGATTTCATCAGTGGTTGTTGAACTGTTGGAGTCTAGTGTTTGTATGTGAACAACAGGAATAATGAAAGATTGTTATTGTATACCTCCCTGAATAGAAGAGTAAGTTTTAATTAAATGCAAAATGTGATTAGTACAGTAGATGAGAACATAATGCAGAGCATGAATATAAGTCTATTTCTAATGATCTTTGAGGATGAGTTGCAAGGATACAATTAAACTGTAGGTGCCGTGGGGGTTGCTCACATACTTGCTAAACACAATGGAAGCTTGAAGAAAGGTGAACAGAGTAGTGGACCCACATAGTTGAAGGAGAAAATCAACTCCTACAAGTTGTCCTCTGACATCAGTTGGTTACTCCCACAAGGTTTGTGCCACCGTTTCCCTAGAATATTTTGCAGGCAGGACAGATTATAGATCAAAGATTTTGTGGTTGAATTGGTGTTTATTTTTCTATTTTGGTAGCCTGATGGGTACCCTTCCACGCCACAGACACTAGATCATGGAGGTGAAGGTTCTATGCAGGCACCAGCTCAACTTCTCCATGTTCAATTAGTTGTGTAGATGTCTTCAGCAGTGAGCACTTGCCGTCCATTTGCAGAGGGCAACCTATCAGACTAACAATTCTTCGTCTCATCACTGTAATATCCCATTCAGACTAACAATTCTTCATCACTCTAATATCCCATAAACCCTGTGGGTGCTTTCAGTTGTTAATAAAAATGGGCAATTTGTATGTGCTTTGCTCAATGCATAATGACAGAAGCTTGAATACACCTTTCTCCCACAAATGGGCACACCATTATTGTCAAGATTATTGTTTCAGGCACCTACTCTGACCATTAAGGCCCATATCATCCATTTATATTTCCCAAGTGTGTACTGTACTATCTACATTTTATGTAAATTATCAACATGTTTTCATGATAAATGAACAACTCGTTGTTATTGGAAACCAGGCACTCTGCTGTTATAGGATTTCCGTTATTAGTATTGTTGAGGCAAATTTTTCAATATTTTTATTTGGGATAGGTATTTTTATATGAGATAGGTACAGATATTTAAAATTTTATCAGATAAATTTATTTGACGATTGATCCTTAGCAATTCTTAACTTTTAATCCAGGAATTTGTTTTTTGATCCACAAGACCAAATTGCCTTCCTGAATCTTTTATTCTTTCTGAGGTTTCTTGGTTTTCTTTTTCTTTCTGAAAATATGTTGACTTCTTTCAGTGTTTGTTATCTCCAGTTAAGGAAACTCACAGTTCATTTTAGTTATTTTTCATTTTATATGACAAGGGGACTTGGAAATGTACTCCTTTTGAAGCCCTCAGTCTCATCCCTAGTGCTGCGACAGATCACCAGTGGCAGCCTCCCCCACCCCATCTCCTGTGGATCCAACAGGCCATCATCTCCTAACCTCCCTCCCCTGACTTATTGCTTTATACTGGTTTCCATCACCAAGAAGCATTCCCTGTGTACAAACTGGCTGAGCAGTCCAGTAAAACAGGCAACACACAGCCATCATACTTCAAAAATCCAGAGAGGAAACAGAAACTAAGGAACAAAAATACCCTTCTAACAAAGACAAACCCAGAAATCAGCACCTAGACCTATCAGCATCCCAAATCCAAATGCCTAGACACCAGCACAAGAACACAATCAAAACAGTCAGGGCAATATGTCTCCACTAGAGCCCAGCTGTCCTACCACAATAGGCACTGAATATTCCAACATAGCTGAAGCACAAGAAAAAGAACTGTATGAGATGATAGAGGCCCTTAAATAGGAAATAAATCCCTTAAAGAAATCCAGGAAATCACAATCAAACAGTTACAGCAAATGAATCAATCCCTTAAATAAAGCCAAGAAAATACTGACAGTTGGAAAAAACGTATAAAACCAACATACCTTAAATTATTCCACAAAATAGGAACAAAAGGAACACTGCCAAAATCATTTTATGAGGCCATAGTCACCCAGATACCAAAAGCACATAAAGAGTCAACAAAGAAAGAGAATTACGGACCAATTTCTCTTATGAACATAGATGCAAAAATACTCAATAAAATACTTTCAAACCAAATCCAAGAACACATCAAAAAAAGATCATCTGTCATGATCAAGAAGTGTGCTCCATCCCAGTGATGCAGGGATGGTGCAATATAAAAAAAAATCAGCCAGTGTAATCCTGTTCTCACACCCTTGGATCCAGCTCACATGCATTGGCACCACCAGGACCAGCTCTACTGTTTTGCCCAGGCCAGGTGCAGGGCCTGCTGTCCGGATTGCTGCACTTGGTGAGGGACAGGGATAGCTCTTCCATTCTTATTCCCCTGAGGTTAGCTCTCCCACCTCTCCCAGGTGGCAAGCGGGGAGGGGCTTGTTTCCCTTACTCTTGCCATCCCATGGCATATGAGAGGGGAGGCAGGAGCAGCTCTCCTGCTCTTATGCCCACAGGCACAACTTACCTGCGCCTCCACCCACAGCGTCAGTTCTAGTGTGCTGCACAGGGGAGGTGCCGTGTGTCTGCTCTACCATGTGCTGCAGCCGGTGAGAGGCAGGGCCAGTTCTCTCACTCCTGTGGCCTTGGGGACAGCTCTCTCACCTACCACAGGTGGCAAGGGGCAAGGGGAGGGAGGGCATTTTTCCCCCTCACCTATACCACCATATGGCAGGGGGTGAGGTCATTCCTCCTGCTCTCATGCTGCCCCATCCCATACCCTGCAGCTCACCTGTGCCCCTGCTAACAATCAGCTTTATTGTGCTTCCCAGGTGAGGTGCAGAGCCTGCTTTCCTGAGTGCTGCTGCAGGTGGGGTGCAGTACCATTCTCTCACTCTAATAACCTCAGGGCCAGTTCTCCCATCCATCACAGGCAATGAGGGGTGGGAGAGGAGAGACATCATCTTCATCATCATCATCATCATCATCATCATCATTCTCTCTCTCTCTCTCTCTCTCTCTCTCTCTCTCTCTCTCTCTCTCCACCACATGGCAGATGAAGGATGGGGCCAGATCTCTCACACCCACAGCACCTGTCAACGGGGTCAGCTCTACTATACTGCCTGGACTAAGAGCAGGGTCCACTCTCCCATGTGCTGTAGCTAGTGAGGCACAGGATCAGCTCTCTCACTCTTGTAACCCCGGGACCAGCTTTTCCCACCTGCAATAGGTGGCAAGGAGCAAGAGGGGTATCTCCCTCACCCACACCACAGCGTGACAGATCATGGGGCTAGCTTTCCCACTCTCGCACCTTCAGGGCTGGCTCACTTGCATCCCATCAGCAGGGACAGCTCTACTGTTCTTCCCTGGAGAGGTGCAGGGCCTGCTCTCCAGAGTGGTACAATTGGTGAGGGGCAGGGCCAGTTCTCACTAGTGCTGCATCAGTGAGGGGCAGGGACAACTTTGTGCAACCCTAGCCTCACTGCTTTCAATGGTAACAGGAGCCACAGACATTAACACAGACCATGCCTGGGTGGGAACCCAGGTTATTCAGATCTTCAGACACTAACCTGGCCCTAGATGGCGGGTCAGGCCCTGATGTCTGCATGGCCCTTAGTGGTGCTATGGGCCATGGACATCAATATAGACCCCAGCTGTACTTGGACCGTAGACCTAGACATGGTCCTTGGCAGCTGCTCAGGCTCAAATGACACCATGGTCCCAGTTGGCAGTGCAGGTCACTTAGATCAGCATGGACCCAATAGCAGGGGCCCTCAAACCCCCACATAGTCCCAGGTGTGGGGTTCAGATCCTGGGCACCTTCACTGCCATTGATGGCAACAGGATCCTCGGACATCAGTGCAGGTCCTGTTTGCATGCAGTAGGGCCATGGACCCAGACATGGCCTTGGCTACAGCCCAGGCCTGTACACCACTCTGGCCCCAGGTGGTGGTGCATGTTACTCAGGTCTGTATGGGCCAGGCACCAGCAGATCCCTCTGGAACCAAGAAGGCCACAGGTGGAGGCCCAGATTCTGGGCATCAATGTGGTCTTTGGTGGTAACACCGACCACAGACATCATCACAGACTTAGACTGCTGTAGGACCCAGACATGGTCCTTGGCAACAGCCTGCGCACAGATGTCATCATGGCCTTAGTTACCATTACAGATTGCCCAGATCAGCATGACCCAAGTGGTGGTGTGACCCCCAAACACCAACATTTCTCCAGGTGGAAATCTAGACTCTGGGTATCTACTCAGCCTTTGATGGCGACAGGAGTCACAGACATTGACACAGACCCTCACTTCAGTAGGGCCATGGACCCAGACATGGACCATGGCCACAGTTAGGGACCGGACATAACCATGGCCCTGGGTGGCAGCAGGGGCCACCCAGGTATGTATAGCCCTGGCAGCAGTTTGACCTGCTAAAACCAACATGGCCATATTGTCCCAGACCATGGGCCTCTTCATGGCACTCAGTGGCAACAAGATCCATGTACATCAACTCAGAGGCCAGCCACAGCAGGGCCATGGACCCAGATATGGCCCCTGGCAGCAGTCTGGTCTGTATGGCCCTGAGTGGCAACATAGGAATCCTGGATCATCATGCCCTTGTGGGGGTACACCCCTTGGACATCAACTAGGTCACAGGTAGTGGCTCAGACTCCAGGCTTCCATAGGGCCCTCGGTGGTAACAGGAGCCATGGACATCAATACAAAACCCCGCAACTGCATCAGAGCCATGAACCAAGTCATGGCCCTTGGCAGCAGCCAAGCCCCAGACATTGCCATGGCCCTGGGTGAAAAACAGAGCATTTACCTCAGCCTGTTCCTCACCATCCTTGCCTCTTCAGCTCTGCCTCTCTCCCCAGCACATGAATTGTGTCTCTTTCTCTGCCTCTTTCTCTGCCTCCCATTTGGCCACCCTGGATTCATCCGCCATAATGGTAATGGATGGCCTGGTGCCAGAGGCTCATGGGTGAAATTCTTCCTGCCCCAGGTCTGGGGACCTGGGGGTGGGGTGGGGCAGGGAGCTGCCAATGTAATTCTTTACAGATCTTGACAGGAGAATTCTCAGCTTCATATGGAAAAACAACCACGATAACAACAAAAACCCAGGATAGCTAAAGTAGTCCTGATGGATTAAAAACTGCTGGAGGCCTCCCCATTCCAGATTTCAAGCTGTAGGACAGAGCTATAGTAATAAAAACAGCAAAATATTGACATAAAAAAACAGATACATTGAACAATGGAATTGAATGGAAGACCCAGACATAAATCCAAACACCTATGGACACCTGATTTTTGATAAAGAACCCAGAAATACACATAGGAAAAAAGACAGCATCTTCAACAAATGGTGGTGGTCAAACTGGATGTCTGCATGTAGAAAATTACAAATAGATCCATATTTATCACCCTACACAAAACTCAAGTTCAAGTGGATCAAAGACTTCAACATAAATCCATATGCACTGAAACTGACAGAAAAGACTTGAGTTTTATGAATGGTGATAGACATGGAGCTATTTGCATTTTTCTACATGTCCACATCCAGTTATGCCAGCATCATTTGTTGAAGATGTTTTCTTTTTTCCATTGTACAGTTTCGGGTTCTTTGTCAAAAATCAGGTGTTCATAGATGTGTGGATTAATGTCAGATTTATCAATTCAAATCCATTGATCCACATGTTGGTTTTTATGCCAATACCAAGCTGTTTTTATTGCTATAGATCTATAGAAGAGCTTGAAGTCAGGGATGGTGATACTTCCGGAAGTTCCTTTATTGTACAGGATTGTTTTTGCTATTCTGGGTTTTTTGTTTTTCCATAAGAAGTTGAGTGTTTATCTTTCCAGGTCTGTGAAGAATTGTGTTGGCATTTTGATGGGGATTTTGAATTGAATCTGTAGATTGCTTTTGGTAAGATTGCCATTTTTACTATGTTGATCTTACCTATCCACGAGCATGGGAGATCTTTCCATTTTCTGATATCTTCTTCAATTTCTTTCTTCAAAGACTTAAAGTTGTTGTCATACAGGTCTTTCACTTGTTTGGTTAGTTACCCCAATATATTTTATGTAATTTGTGGCTATTGTAAAGGGTGATGTTTCTCTGATATCTTTCTCAGTCCATTTTTCATTTGTATATAGGAGGGCTACTGACTTTTTTGAGTTAATCTTGTATCCTGCCACATTACTGAAGGTGTTTATCAGCTGTAGAAGTTCCCTGGTAGAATTTTTGGGGTCACCTATGTGTAGTATCATATCATCTGCAAATAGCAAATTTTTGAGTTCTTCTTTTCCAATTTTTATCCCCTTGATCTCCTTTTGTTGTCTTATTGCTCTAGCTAGAACTTTGAGTGCTATAATGAATACATATGGAGAGAGTGGACAGCCTTGTCTTGTTCCTGATTTTAGTGGAATCGCTTTTGAGTTTCTCTCCATTTAGTTTGATGTTGGCTGTTGGCTTGTTGTATATTGCTTTTATTATGTTTTTAGGCATGTTCCTTGCATCCCTGATCTTTCCCAGACCTTTATTATGAAGGGGTGCTGGATTTTGTGTAAGGCTTTTTCAGCATCTAATGAGATGACCATGTGGGTTTTTTTCTTTCAGTTTGTTCATATGGTGTATTACATTGACAGATTTTCATATGTTGAACCATCCCTGCAGCTTTGGGATGAAGCTTACTTGATCATGGTGGATGATTTTTTTTCCTAATGTGTTCTTGGATTCAGTTTGCCAGTATTTTATTGAGTACTTTTGTATCAATGTTTATGAGGGAGATTGGTCTGTATTTCTCTTTCTTCGTTGTGTCTTTGTGCGGTTTGGGTATCAGGGTAACTGTACCCTCATCAAAGGAGTTTGGCAGTGTTCCTTCTGTTTCTATTGTGTGGAACAATTTGAGGAGTATTGGTATTAGTTCTTTGAAATTCTGGTAGAATTCTGTGCTGAAATCATCTGGCCTTGTTTTATTTTGATTGGGAGACTTTTAATGACTGCTTCTATTTCCTTAGGGGTTATAGGTTTATTTAAATTGTTTATCTGGTCTCAATTTAATTTGGTTATGTGACACCTATCCAGACAATTGTCCATTTCTTTTAGATTTTCCAATTTTGTGGAGTAGAGGTTTTCGAAGTATGTCCTAATGATTCTATGGATTTCCTCAGTGTCTGTTGTTATGTCCCCCTTTTCATTTCTGATTTTGTTCATTTGGATATTCTTTCCTGCCTTTTGGTTAGTTTGGATAAGGGTTTGTCTATTTTGTTGATTTTCTCAAAGAACCAACTCTTTATTTTATTGATTCTTTGCATTGTTCTCTTTTGTTTCTATTTTATTGATTTCAGCCCTCAATTTGATTGTTTCCTATCATCTACTCCTCCTGAGTGAGTTTGCTTCTTTTTGTTCTAGAGCTTTCAGGTGTGCTGTTAAGTCACTAGTATGAGATTTCTCCAACTTCTTTATGTAGGCCCTTAATGCTGTGAACTTTCCTTTAACCACTGCTTTCATGGTGTCCCATAAGTTTGGATATGTTGTGCATTCATTTTCATTGAATTGTAGAATTCTTTGATTTCTTTATTTCTTCCTTGACCCAGTGATGATTCAGTTGAGTGTTGTTCAGTTTCTATGAGTTTGTAGGCTTTGTGCAATTTGTGTTGTTGTTGAATTATAACTTTAAGCTATGGTGATCTGATAAGATACAGGGGGTTATTCCAATTTTTTGTATCTGTTGAGGTTTGCTTTGCTACCAAGTATGTGGTCAATTTTATATGTTCCTTTGATGAATATGAAATGTCCTTCTCCATCTCTTTTGATTAACTTTAGTTTGAAGTCTATTTTGTTAGATATTAGGATAGCTACACTAGCTTGTTTCTTAGGTCCATTTAATTGGAAAATCTTTTCCCAACCCTTTACTTTGAGGTAGTATCTGTCTTTGAGGTTCAGGTGTGTTTCCTATATGCAGCATAAAGATGGATCCTGTTTTCATACCCATTCTGTTAGCTTGTGTCTTTTTATAAGTGAATTGAGTCCATTGATATTAAGAGATACTAATAACCAGTGATTATTAATTCTTGTTATTTTGAGGTTTTTTGGTGGTAGTGATTGTGTGTGTGTGTGTGTGTGTGTGTGTGTGTGTGTGTGTGTGTGTGTGTATTTCCCTTCTTTGGGATTTGCTGATGTGAAGTTATCTATTGCCTGTGTTTTCCTGGGTGAAGCTAACTTCCTTTGGTTGGAGTTTTCCTTCTAGTACTTTCTGTAGGGCTGGATTTGTGGATAGATTTTGTTTAAATCTATCTTTGACATAGAATATCTCATTTTCTCTGTCTTTTGCGATTGAGAGTTTTGCTGGGTATATTAGTCTGAGCTGGCATCCATGGTCTTTTAGTGTCTGCAGAACGTCTGTCCAAGACCTTCTGGCTTTCAGAGTTTGCATTGAGAAGTTAGGGGTAATTCTAGTAGGTCTGCCTTTACATGTTACTTGGCCTTTTTCTTTTGATGCTCTTAATGTTCTTTCTTTAGTCTGTATGTTTAGTGTTTTGATTATTATGTGGCAAGAGGACTTTTTTTTTTTTTTTGGTCCAGTCCTTTGGTGTTCTGTAAGCTTCTTGTATCTTCATAGGCCTTTCCTTATTTAGGTTGGCAATGTTTTCTTCTATGATTTTGTGGAATATAATTTCTGTGGCTTTGAGTTGGAATTCTTTCCCTTCTTCTATCCCTATTATTCTTAGGTGGGGTCTTTTCATTTTATCCCAGATTTCCTGGATGTCTTGTATTAAAAATTTACTGTATTTAATATTTCCTTTGACTGATGAGTCTATTTCCTCTATCGTGTATCCTCAACACCTGAGATTCTCTCTTCCATCTCTTGTATTCTGTTGGTTATGCTTGCATCTGTAGTTCCTGTTTGTTTACTCAGATTTTCCATTTCCATAATTCCCTTGTTTGTGTTTTCTTTACTGTTTAGTTGTTTTTTCTTCACTTCCTTGGCCTT
>CABHPP010001285.1:62116-74643 GCA_902168425.1 Peromyscus attwateri
CTTCTTTCCTTCCTTCCTTTTTCCTTCCTTCCTCCCTCCCTTCCTTCCTTCCTTCCTCCCTCCCTTCCTTCCTCCCTCCCTCCCTCCCTCCCTCCTTTCCTTTCTTCCTTCCTTCCTTCCTTCCTTCCTTCCTTCCTTCCTTCCTCTTTCCTCCCTCCCTCCCTCCCTTCCTTCCTCTCCCTCCCTCCCTCCCTCCCTCTCTCCCTCCCTCCCTCACTTCCTTAAGTTTTGTCATGTATTTCATCCTAGAAATTAAAAAGTATCTGGTGTTGGAGACTGACCCAGGACTATTATGCTTTGTATTTCTGCTTGGGGGCTTACAAAACCAGACGCCCTTGGCTAACTGCAAGACTTGCCAAGGCAGGACGACCTTGGCCTAACTAAGAAGTATACTTTTAGATATAGCCTTGAACAGTAATCAGCCAGCTGCAGAGCCTTGGACCAAAGAGACCTCGCCTCCCCCCGACCACTCTGACTTCTTCTGAAAATTTTCCACTCTCCTTTCTCTGCTCCTCCTCCCTGCCTGAAGCCCTGTATAAAAGCATCAGCAATTCAATTAATAAACGGAGCCTTGACACGACTCAGACTGACTCTTGTCATTCATTATATGTGCTTGGCTCCGTTCCCCTCTCTCCCCATGGTTCTTTAAGGTGTTTCATGGCTCGAGACCCACGAATAACTGGACCTGCTGGACGGGTCAGTCTGGTACGACTGGCTGTGGTGAAAGAGAGCGCACAGAGTCCACCGCAGCTAGAAAGGCAGAGTAAGACGTCTCACCATGAAAAGACATCAGCAGATAGCAAACATTCAGATATTACCCACCTCTTTCCCGTCCAACAGGCAAATTTATCAGGACAACAAATAAATAAACCACTTCCACAACTTGTCCAAATGATTTTGCTACAGACTCTTTTTTTTTTTTTTTTTTCCGAGACAGGGTTGCTCTGTGTAGCTTTGCGCCTGTCCTGGAGCTCGCTCTCTAGACCAGGCTGGCCTCGAACTCACAGAGATCCGCCTGGCTCTGCCTCCCGAGTGCTGGGATGAAAGGCGTGCGCCACCAACGCCCGGCTACATAGACTCTTTTCTGGGTGTCATTTTGAAATATCCAGATAATCAATTTAATTATAAAATTTGTTTCTGTGGTATTGTTTTCTGTGCCAAGAACTGGGGCCTTGCGAGTTTTAGGCAGGCACTCTGTCACTAAGGTATAAAGCTTAACCTAAACCCATTTTCTCCTTTTTCTATTTTCTCTAAACCTATTTTCACTCTTTTTTTAATTTGCTTTCCCAGAGATGTTAGCTGTGAGTACCGAAGTGTCAGAACTTGGCCAATCATTACACTGGGTTGTGTGACTTGGTCAGTGATGGCTAAACTGACAGTGTCTACAGGTGTGAGTCTCCTCCTGTAGGAGGAGCATTAAAAATGACAAAACACACTGAGGGGGGATTGATAGAAATCCACGATCGATTTCATAATGTTGTGTGCACATTCCTGTTAGTGTGGATTGTTTCATATGTGTGCACATGCATATGGGTCTGTGTTCCTGTGGAGGCCCAAGGTCAACACTGGGTACCTTTTCATTTGTTTATTTGTTTTGTGAGACCCTCTCACTGAACCTGAAGCTGGTTGATTCAGCTAAGCTGACTGATCAATGAGCTTCTGAGATATGCTTGTCTCTGTCTCACCAGTGCTGGGGTTACAGGAACATGCCGCTATGTCAGCTTTTTACATGGATCTTAGGTATCCAAACTCAGATACTCATGCTGGTGCAGCAGGTGGAAGGTGCCTTACCAGCTGAGCCGTGTTCTCAGCTCCAGTAAGTTTTCACTAAGAATAAAAGCTGTGCTTAGCAATTTAATGTAAGACAATAGTTAAGAGTGATACAGGACACAGTTACACATCTCGGAGGAGAGGGTATAACAATAAAAATTAAAAAACACAAGACATTGCATACGTTGTCCACATGCTTGCTAGACACACTGAGATTTTGGATAAGGTTATTGGTGGAAAAGAGTATAACAGAACCATGGAGGAGTGCTACTTACTGGCTTGCTTCCCGTGACTTACTCAGTCTGACTTTTTTGATAGAACCCAGGGCCATCAGCCCAGGGATACCACCACAAGCGATGGTCTTATCCTTCCCCCGTCAATTGCTAATTAAGAAAATGCCCTACAGATAGATCTTATATGGGGGATCTTCTCAATTGAGATGACATCTTTCCAGATGACATTAGCTTGTGTCAAGTTGACATAAAACTAGTCAGCACAATGCTAAAAAGGCATAAGTATTTTATAAAACTATCAGGAAAAGGGAGACCTCAAAGTCCCTTCCTAGTTACACACTTCCTCCTGTTGTGGAATATTATTTTAACTAGGCAAAGATGTGTTACATTTGTTTCTGCTGCAGAATATTACTTTAACTGTGTAAAGGTGTGTTACTTTTGTTTACTCTGCATTTGTTTAATGATGTAAAGATGTGTTGCATTTGTTTCGCCTTGCCTGCCTAAGGCACCTGATTGGTCTAATAAAAAGCTGACCAGCCAGTAGCTAGGCAGGAGAAAGGATAGACAGGACTGGCAGGGAGAGAGAATAAATAGGAGGGGAAATCTAGGCTCAAGAGAAGAAGAATGAGAGAATAAGGAGGAGAGAATGAGGGGGCATACCCAGGGTAATAAGCCAGGCAGCCATCAGCCAGCCAAACATAGAAACAGCAAGAAAGTAAGAAAAGGCAAAAAAAAAAAAAATCCCCAAGGCAAAAGGTAGATAAAGAGAAACAGGTTGATTTAAGTTAATAGAGCTAGCCAGAAAAGAGATAAGATAGGCTGAGCACTCAAAACTGGTAAGTCTCTGTGTCATGATTTGGGGCTGGTTGGTGGCCCCAAAGAAAAATCCTGGTACATCCTCCAAAAAGGCCACACCTCCTAATCTTTTCCAAACACTTTATCAACTGGGGACTAAGAATAAAGATATATAAGCCTGGGAGGGCATTCTCATTCAAACCACCACAGCAACCAAGAGCAAAGGCAATAGTCTGTACAGTTTGGGTGGTCTCCTCTGACCAACCTAGAGTGATATGCCATACCTGACACTGAGATTTTTACTTGACAACTTATAGCTTCTTGGGTGAGCATAATCTACTACATAGGGTAATTTCATTTTATGCATATGTATAAATCTACTATTATATATTATATAATATATATATAAAATAGTGATTTACATATGGCCTTTCCAAGCATCTTTAGTGTTGGTTATTCCTCCCCACGTAATCTACTTTGTCCTACCTGCCCATCCTTCTCACCACTTAAACCTGCCTATTATTCCTCTTACCTCTGCATATCAAAAGAATGTATGAAATATAACTGATAATATATAATATTATCAGTGAATTAGGAAGTATATAATTGATATTTAGTTATAGTAATAACTATAAATATAATAATAATTTATTAGATTGGGCAGATTAGGATTAAGATTTACTTAACTGGAAGACAAGCTGTTGAACATTCCCACAAGAATCATAGAGAAAGGAAATTATAAAAATAAGGTAATAGATGAATTATATATATATTATTTATTTTATGTTTTATGAGTTGTATTACAAAGTTGTAATTGCCCTCATATTGTTGCTCTAGAGACAGCAAAAATAGAGAACAGACTAGAAATCACGTTGAAAGACCTTTTGCCAACAACTTTAAAAAAATTCTTTTCTTTTCTTTTTCTTTATTTTATTTTATTTTATTTTATTTTATTTTATTTTACAATATAATTCAACTTTACATATCAGCCATGGATTCCCCCGTTCTCCCTCCTCCCGCCCCCTCCCTCCCCCCGGCCCACCCCCCATTTCCATCTCCTCCAGGGCAAAGACTCCCCCGAGGATTGAGATCAACCTGGTGGACTCAGCCCAGGCAGGTCTAGTCCCCTCCTCCCAGGCTGAGCCAAGCATCTCTGCTAAGCTCCAGGTTTCAAACAGCCAAGTCATGCACTGAGCGCAGGACCCGGTCCAACTGCCTGGATGCCTCCCAAATAGATCAAGCCAATCAACTGTCTCACCCATTCAGAGGGCCTGATCCAGTTGGGGGCCCCTCAGCCATTGGTTCACAGTTCATGTGTTTCCATTCGTTTGGCCACTCGTCCCTGTATTCCATCTATCCCTGGTCCCAGCAACTCTTGCTCACATAAACCCTCCTCCTTCTCGCCATTTGGATTCCCGGAGCTCCACCCGGGGCCTGACCATGGATATCTGCATCCAGTTCCCTCAGTCATTGGATAGGGTTTCTAGCACAACAATTAGGGTGTTTGGCCATCCTAACACCAGAGTGGGTCAGTTCGGGCTGTTTCTCGACTATTGCCAGCAGTCTATTGTGAGGGCATCTTTGTGGATTTCTGTGGGCCTCTCTAGCACTTTGCTTCTTCCTATTCTCATGTGGTCTTCATTTACCATGAACATTCCTTGTGTTCCCTCTCTGTTCTTGATCCAGTTGGGATCTCCCGCTCCCCCGAGTTCTCTTTCCCTCGCCCCTCGCCCCTCATTACCCCCACTCACGTCCAGACTGTTCATGTAGATCTCATCCATTTCTCTGTCATTGGGCGATCCCCGTGTCTTTCTTGGGGTCCTGTTTTCCAGGTAGCCTCCCTGGTGTTGTGAGTAGCCATCCAGTCATCCTTGTTCCACAACTAGTATTCTCCTATGAGTGGGTACATACCATGTTTGTCTTTCTTAGTCTGGGTTACCTCACTCAGGAGGATTTTTTCTAGATCCATCCATTTGCCTGCAAATCTCATGATGTCATTGTTTTTCTCTGCTGAGTAGTATTCCATTGTGTATATGTACCACAGTTTATTTATCCATTCTTCGGTTGAAGGGCATCTAGGTTGTTTCCAGGTTCTGGCTATTACAAATAATGCTGATATGAACATAGCTGAGCAAGTACCCTTGTGGTATGATTGAGCATTCCTTGGGTATATGCCCAAGAGTGGTATAGCTGGATCTTGGGGGAGATTGATTCCCAATTTTCTAAGAAAGCGCCATATTGATTTCCAAAGTGGCTGTACAAGCTTGCATTCCCACTAGCAGTGGAGGAGAGTTCCCCTAGCTCCACATCCTCTCCAGCACAAGGTGTCCTCAGTGTTTTTGATCTTAGCCATTCTGACTGGCGTAAGGTGGTATCTCAGAGTTGTTTTGATTTGCATTTCCCTGATGATTAGGGATGTTGAGCAATTCCTTAAATTTCTTTCAGCCATTTGTGTTTCCTCTGCTGAGAATTCTCTGTTTAGTTCTATGGCCCATTTCTTAATTGGACTGTTGGGCATTTTGATTTTATTTTTATTTGTGTGTGTGTGTGTGTGTGTATGTGTGAATATTTGAGTGTGTGTGTATGTGTGTGAGTATTTGAGTGTGAGTGTGTGTATGTGTGTATTTGAGTGTGTGTGTTTGTGTGTGTATGTGTGTGAGTATTTGAGTGTGTGTGTGTGTGTAGCGTATTGTGTACCAAGTGTGTGTAGGTCCCTGTGGAGACCAGAGGGTTATATGAGGTAGCCTGGAGCTGGAGTCACAGGCTGTTGTGAGTCACCCAACATGGATGCTGGGAACCAGACTCAGGTCTCTGGCCAATGGTGTGCTCTTAACTGATCAGCCATCCTGGCCTCCTGCCAGCAATTTTCTTAAATGGAGAATCCTTGATTTCAGTCCTTTGCTTTACACAGAATTGCATATTTCTCATGGTATTGTTAACTGCCCTGTCTTATTTCTTACATTTTGAGGGTGTCTTATCTGAGAGTCTTCAAGTTTGCCTATACATTTTTTTCTGGTGTTCCAATCCCCTACTATCACTCTACAAAAATTTTGGTTTTGATAATTATACATTTCCCTAGAGGAAGAAAGTAGCACAAGCCATTGAGTTCTTTGCCCCGTCCAGCAGGGCTTCAACGGGTTCTCGACCACCCTAAGGACGGAATGATTAGGGACAGGAGACACAAAGGAAATACACCAAGTCAAGATTTCTGATCAAGATGCAACTTTATTTTTCTCCAGGATTGTTTATATAGTTCCTGCAGGGTGGGGGGAGCAAGAGGCTGTTATCTGCATAAGGTGGGGCAAACTAACAGGATGTTTACAGGGTGAAAAGGTCAAGGGCTCTATTCAATGTCCTGTAGCTAGGCAGCCTGACTGTAAGATGATCTAGTTCCCTGTCTTATGGGGGGGGGGTATATTTTTCCACTAACTAGAGGTTCTGTCCTTGTCCCTGACAGTTCTTTGCTATAAACTCTATCTCTTTATGGAAAGTCACAGTATTTTTCTAGAAACCTATTTTGTCAGAAGTTTGCCCAATCCCCTTGATCCAATGAGGAATTCATTTATTAAATCTAATTACTTTCCTGACAGAGTTTTTTTCTACCTGTGTAGTCATGATGTCAGCAAAGAGAGAACCTTAGCTATCCCTTTCCAGTTTATTTTTATTTATTGTCCAGTTTTGCAGGCTCAGACTTCCAGTGCCATGTTAAGTAAAAGAGAAGAGAGGGGACACCCTTGTTTGGTTCCTGATCTTAAGGAAAAGCCATTGCAGAGGATGGTGTTAAGCTGTGAGCATTTCAAATTTGGCTTTTTATAATGACCGAACAAAGTTCCTTCTTTACAGAGTATGGTGAGAGCTTTGATCATAAAATAGAATTGAATGTTGGCAAACACCTTTTTGTATATATTGAGGTAGTCTTGTGACTGCTACCCTTCATTCTGTTAATGTCTTCTACCACAGTGATTAAATTTGATTTGTTGAAATATCCTTGCACAGAAGGGATGAGTCATACTTGGTCACCATATAGGAGACTTTTGAAGTGCTAGTGGACTTGAACTGCAGTTTCTTTCTTTGTTCATTTGTTTGTTTGAAGAAAATATTGACAAAATATCATTTTTATGATTCCCTTAAAATCATTGTATAGTATATCAAAAATGGAAGGAAATGTGATATGTGTACAGTAATCCACATTTGCAAAACACAAAATGATACAATTAGAGATGCAGCTGCTTCTGAAAAATGTAAAGTAGGCAAAACTAGGCTTTTTTAAATCAAGAAACAAGTTTCATTTCTGAAGAGATTTAAGGCACTTTTGGTCATTTATTATTTGTTTGTTTGTTTGTTTGTTGTTTGTTTATTTTTCATTCTATTTATTTTACATCAAGTCTGCAGTCTCCCCCTCATCCTCCCCTCCCTCTCTCTCCCCCATCACCCCCTCCAACTCATTCCTGGCACTGGAGATTTTGCTTGGTGTCATAAGATGCCTGCTTGGGGCATTATCACCTTGGTTTATTTTGGTAAGTCTTAGGCCTCTAGGAAGTCATCCATTTCCATTTCTTTTAGATTCTCCAACTTGGTGGAATGTGTATATTAACATCTGTCTTCATGGTTTTCTGACTTTCATTCATGTCTGTCATAATGATACACTTTTCATGTCTTATTTAATTAATTTGAATTTTCTCACTCTTTTTGTTAGTGTGGCTCACAGTGTGTCGATCTTGTTTAGCTTTCCAACAAACCCATGGTTTGCTTCACTAAATTTTTGTATTTTTTATTTCTCTTCTTTCATTTCTGCCCTGAGTCATTTACTTTCAGCTACTAATTTATAGTTCACCTTGTTCTTGGTTCTATAAGGGCCTTAGATATCTATTACCTGAGACTCCTCTGATATGTTAGCGTAGGCACATGGTTCTACACTCTTTCCTCTTTCCTCTCATTGCATTCCATAGTCTTATATATGCTGTGCTTTCTATTCATTCATTTCTAGATGTTCTTTGATATCTTCAATAACCCATGCATCATTCAGTGTGTTCTTATTTAATCTCCCAGACTTTATGTGTGTTTGATAGTTTTATGTGTTATTGATGTGTCCTTTCCCTTCATTGTGATCAGATAGAATAGGAAGAATTATTTCAGTTTCCCTATATCTTTTAAGACTTTCATTTTGTGCTAATATTTATTTTAGAGAAAGCACCATGTATACTTAGAAGTTGTTTATTCTATACTCTTTGGGCAGATTATTATGCCGCTGTCTGTTAAGTCCATTTGATCTATGATATCATTTAATGTAGACACTTATTTGCTTGCTTTTTAACTGTATAATGAGAATAAACTGAGGCCATGTTGGCAACATGAGCAAAAGTACAGAAAGTATAATAATTATATGACTTATGGGGGAAATGCAGACTGGTAAAGATATGAGATTAATTCATTTTGAAAAGTTATTGAAACATAATAGAAAATCTGATTGCTCATACTGAGGAGTCAATAGAAAGCACATTGGTTGAGATTATAGGGAAAGGAGGTAGAATCTTCTCCAATTGTAATGTTCTGTAAACTGAAATGTTCTTGTTGCTAGGCAGTTCAATCTAGAACTCAACCCAATGAGAGACAAAGGAAGGCAGGGAAATATTCTCTTCGTGTGTAAGGTCTCAAAAATAATCTATGCTGTAATTGAGGCACGAAGCAAGATATCATTAGCAAAGATCATGGACATTGTCACTTCACCTGCTAGTAAGTCATTCAAGAATTTAGTACTAAAGGACAGAAGCACAAATAATTAGACTATGATTTCACACACACAAACACACAACGTGATTCTTATCCAGTATTTCAAACCTTGTCCAGATAAAGAAAAGATTATAACCATGTTCTTTCCTATTCTGTTCTACTCATTTGATTGGGCATTCTAAACATTCTGAATGTGTGGTTACTCTTGCGGTTGAATAACACTGAACTAGACACTGTATCAGAAAAGTGCTAGGTAGAAACTACAGTACAGAGATGGATGAATTTGATGAAGCTATGGAAAAAAAACAATGGACAAAAGACTTTCAAAGTCAAACTTAAGGCTTCTGTACTATATGGCACGATGTATCTTTATAAATGAAGATGTTATAGTCACTCAGGAGCTATGGCCTGTTGAGTCATTGTATAAAATATTATAGACAGTACGAAGACAATCCAGATTGTATTCTTTTGTTTTACTTTGAGAAGATTACATGACACTTTAAGAATAAATTATGATTAATTTATGTGTTAATTATCAAGAGTATTACATCAATAACAAATCAATGTTTACCATCAGAACAAAAACTAATATTTAAATTGCCAAATGTATTTCAAGAAAAGTATGGAAACCAATATGATGGTACATGTCTGTAATCATAGCACTTGTATGAGAGCCTCAGGCTAAAGGACCATGAAATCAAATTTAGACAAAGTCATAAACTGAAATCCTATCAAAAAAAAAAAACCCAATAACAACAAACCACAAAGACATGAAAAGCAATGGTAGTATCAGGATGTTACCCAAAATTTAGAAATTTTGTTCTTCAAAATTTCTTTTCTCTTCCTCTTTTCTGCTATGTTCTCTAAGCATTGTGTGCAATAAGCCTAGTGTGTGTGTGTGTGTGTGTGTGTTGTACACCTGAGTTAAATTGTGAATGTATATGTGAGTGCACATATGCTGGATGTCTTCCTTGTCTTTACTCACCTTATTTCGAGACAAGATCTCTCAATGCTCACAGAACTTACTAATGTAACTAGACTGGGTAACCAAAAATCCCCAAGAATCTCTCTGTTTCTATTCACTCATTTTCAGCTTTGTCTGCCAGTGTTGGGTTTGCAGAAAGAAATCACCAACCCTGATTGTATATATGAGTTCTGGTGATCCAAACTCAACCCTCATGCTTGCCCCACTAGTATTAAGAACTAAACCATCTCTTCAGGTTTGCAAGCCTCTAATTTTTTTGTCCTTGTTTACTTTAACAAGTCATTAAGGCACTAATATTATTCTAAAACTGAGATTTGTGTTTGACTGAAAACAAGATCCCATATATGCGTATTTAGTGACAAAACAAAGATTCAGGAAAATAATTAGTGAAAAGCTCCAATGTTGAATAAAGAAGAATTCAGTGAAAACTTCTTGGTTTTACAAGTTAATACACTATTTAAATTCAATAATAAAAACAAAGTGTAAAAAAAATGTAAATTGTCATTCGTGTTCCTATGTCTTGATTTTAAAAATTGAGAACATTAAGGAACAATGTGGAAACAAGTACGAATTATTAAAGAAGTACGGGGCATGTTTAAAATACATTTCTCAATGAATTCAGCCTTCAGCTAAGGTGTCAGACTCTCTTATTTCAATACGATGTTTCCAGGAAAGCGCTGTGAACAGGAGCTTCTCTAAGGCTGGCAGAAGCACTGACTTATGAACACAAGTATATTTGGAACACTAGTAGAAAGGAATATCAGGTCCACTTAGTAAAGATACCAATACCTTCCCCACCAGGCATAGAAACTCTGAAATCATGGGCTATTGAACAGTGATGCTTTGACATTTTTCAACTTCATTAAAATGAAGATAGGAAAAGTAATGACTTACTGTAGATTGTCTCTCTCTCTCTCTCTCTCTCTCTGTGTGTGTGTGTGTGTGTGTGAGTATAATAAATTGATGATTAAAAAATCATGTGAGCAGTGTTTACAGATATCTCCTAAGAAAATTTACTCAAAAGGTCATTGTTGGAAATTGAAAAAACACTTTGTATGTATTGCAAGTTGATATGTAGACATCAAAATTGACTCACTAAAATGATATATATGACCGCTGTGTATTGACAACTTTTTATATTGAATATTTTATGTAGGTATGTGAAGTGGTATATTTAAGAAACAATATGTTAAAAATAAGAGTTATTTATGTATGTACAGAAGGCATCAACATGGACAAATTATAATTCTTACTTACACCCATAGTTTGACTGTACTTCAACAAAATTAAACAGCAAATCAAATGCACTATGTGGAGTTGTGCCTTAGACCAATACCTGAGCCATTTAATCTCATGCCTGACTCTTCTACCTTGGCCTGCCCATAACTAAGTTACTCCTATGTCTGCCTTCTTCTTCCTATGTCATTCAGTCTTGCTGCTCTAATGCATCAACTCAGCCAGAAGACAGACCATTAAGAGTCAGCACTGCATGCAGCCAAGACAAAGGGCATTCTCCTTTGATGTCTCATGGGACATGGTGGCTATGGGTGAGGCTGTGGTGCACACGAGGATAACTCATCTGCACCTCTGGTTGGAGATGTTGATCCTTCTTTCCACATGGCCCTTGACTGAGCAAGCTCAACACACCAGCCTCCCAGAAGTAGTGATACCCTTACGGGTCACAGGCAACAACAGAACAATGTGGGCTCTGGGATGGCTGACCTATAGCCTGCACTTTGGGGGTCAGAGACATTTTATCTACATGAAAGCCAAAAAGGCTTTCATATCTAGACAGCTCTCTGTATTCACTTACACTGACCAAGGTGCTCTACACAAGGACCAGCCTTTTGTCCAGAAGGATTGCTACTACCATGGCTATATGGATGGAGACCCAGACTCCATGGTTGCTCTTACCACCTGTTTTGGAGGCATTCAAGGAATATTACAGATAAATGGGACAGTATATGAAATCAAGCCCAAGAACCTTTCTTCCACATTTGAACATTTGGTTCGCAAGATACACAGCGAGGAGACACAATTACTCCCCATGAGGTGTGCATTGACAGAAGAGGAGCTAGCACGGCAAATGAAGCTCCACGGAAATGATGACCCCACACTGATGCAAAGTGGCTATGAGGGCTGGTGGACCCACAAGAGTTTTCTTGAGCTGGCACTGGTCGTTGACCATGAGCGAATTCGTTATCTGAATGGCAATCAGTCAAGTGTGTTGCGGGAAATATTGATCATTGTTGGTTTAATAAACAAGATTTACCTTACACTGGATGTTGAGGTAGTTTTACTTGGAGTTGAGATGTGGAATGAAGGAAATCCAATAACAGTGAATAACATATATGATGTCCTGACAGACTTTTGTTTTTGGAAAGATATCAGCCTTAATAATCGTATTCAAAATGATATTGCACATCTTTTTGTGCTACATGATTTTCAACGATATCTTGGTTTAGCCTATGTTGGAACTGTTTGTAGGCCATGGGATAATTGTGGAGTTGATCGTCTGATTGGAGATAATCTTTTTCATTTTGGACATATTACAGCACATGAAATGGGTCATAATTTGGGTATGCTGCATGATGAGGGTTCATGTACCTGTGGAATGGAACGATGTTTAATGGCTCCAACAGACGCTGGCACCCTCAGTTTCAGTAACTGTAGTTATGCTGACTTTTGGAAAGTCTATGCTGCTGCCAAATGTATGCGCAAGGAAAAAGAGCCAATAAGTATATACAAATTAAAGTCCTGTGGGAATGGTGTGGTTGATGATGGAGAGCAGTGTGATTGTGGATCTTGGAAAAAATGTACAGCAGATCCATGTTGTACGAGGGGCTGTACCCTCAAAGGTGGGGCTGCCTGTGCTTTTGGGCTTTGCTGCAAAGATTGCCAGATCATGCCATCTGGCACAGTGTGCAGAGCAAAGGACAATGAATGTGACCTTCCAGAATGGTGCAATGGACATTCACATGAGTGCCCTAAGGATGTGTATTTGCTTGATGGGA
>CABHPP010001286.1:2930-31360 GCA_902168425.1 Peromyscus attwateri
CAAGCAAGTATATATATATATATATATATATATATATATATATATATATATATATATATATATATAGAGAGAGAGAGAGAGAGAGAGAGAGAGAGAGAGAGAGAAGGAGGGAGGTAGGGGACTTTTCTATAGTAGTTGAGGGTCTCTTGAGATAGGCAGAGATGGGTAAGTTTCTCCTGATCTGAATTCACCTCTTGTTTTGGTTGCAGGCCTTGGTTTTGGTGGTCGTGCTGGGCTGGGTGTTCGTCCCTATCTACATCAAGGCTGGGGTAAGTACCCACTCTGTTATCTCTCCTCATCAGCAAATACATGTGTGAACTTGACCCTCTTGGAAGCCACGGGGGACTTTATGGCATAAATGACCGAGACTAGTCCGGGTTTGCTTTCATCCCTAGGTTTTAAAAAAGCTCCTGATTGTCTGCAGGAGTGTTAAACAGTCCTCTGGCCCCGTTCAGTCCAGGTTCACTACTCTTCCATCTAAGTGACCTAAGTAAGGTCCCTAAGTGACCCTACTTTATTCAGAGCCCCCTGAAGTATCCTACACCACCTTCTGGGTGTGTTCTTGTGCTACACTGCTATGATCTTGTTTACTTCCTCCCCTAGAAAGGAAACAGGTTGAGAAAAAGAGCTGTGTCCCCCTTCTTTTATGCACACCATCACCTCTCATTTCGGAGCATGTGGCTGATCAAACATAGCCTTAT
Organism: Peromyscus attwateri; assembly: GCA_902168425.1. Taxonomy (NCBI): domain Eukaryota; kingdom Metazoa; phylum Chordata; class Mammalia; order Rodentia; family Cricetidae; genus Peromyscus; species Peromyscus attwateri. The sequence goes on from CABHPP010001286.1 coordinate 3,632, forward strand.
CATCACCTCTTCAGTGACATATATAAGCCCCTCCTACATGTAAGTGTATACATTGGGAGCTAAAGGTGATGTAGGGCAAACTCTGCAGGTTATACCTTCTGAAGGCTCACAGATTGCCAGTGACGTATTGGTCCCAGAAGACAATAGGCTAAGGGTACAGGAAGCAAAACAGGAAGTGTGGTTGGAATTTGCAAAAGAGAATTATCAGAATAATTGGGAAGGCCTGCAGCTGCAATCCTTTGTACTGCCTGTGTAGAAAAAGGTGACAGTCACTTTCAATCTGGACAACTTCTTTGGTGCATTGGCAAGAGGCTACCATTGTCTTATTTGCAGAAGATGAACTATATAGAAAAAAATACATACAGACATAGACACACACAGAGAGACAGACACACACAAACACATGTGCATTTGCATGCACCTTCTCCAGGGCAAGCATCTGCCTCCTTAGTTATGTCCAGTCATGTGTTTATTAGAAAACAAGTGTTTTTGAATACTTTTGATATTTTACACCTGAATGTTAGGGCCTCTCTACTTCTACTGTATAGGGTATGTAGAACTGAAATCAGCACATGGCATCTGGCTGCTTTGTAGACTTGCTGGGCTGACAAAGGGGTATGAATCCCTGACCACACTCCCGAGGCTCTGACACCAGGCTAGACCCCACTTATCTGCTTGCCCTGGGCTCTCTGTTCACTGTGGCTCCATCTCATCCCATTAGGTGGTGACGATGCCAGAGTATCTGCGGAAGCGGTTTGGAGGCAAGCGGATCCAGATCTACCTCTCCCTTCTGTCCTTATTGCTTTACATCTTTACCAAGATCTCAGTGAGTGCCTCGCCAGGGGTGAGGTGGGGCGGGCCGGGGGAGGGGAGGCTGGCCACTTGTCCATCTTCTCACTATGCCACCAAGAGGCAACTGTACCTTTCTATGGCCTTTGTGCGCTTAAGCCTTCTTGCTCCTGAGGGGAAGGTCCTGTTTTATCCATCAAGGAGCCAATGGAGTGCAGTGGGACTCCTTGTCCTCCACTGTGATGTGAGTTGACTATGTGGCAGGCTCATGAAAGTTCAGCAAAAGCTGCTCTGAAGAGAAGATTAAAGGGGGGTTGAGATGTCATGTGAGCTGTCATCCCCACCACTGGGTATATAACCAAAGGAAATGGAAGTAGCATGTAAATAAATACCAATCTCCCGTGTTCACTGAAGCCTAATTTACAATAGTCAAGGTGTAGAGTCAACAAAAGTGCTCATCAGCAAGTGTAGGTGGAACCCCGTGATACACACACACACACACACACACACACACACACACACACACACCACTGTTCAGTCTTAGAAAGAAATCTCATCATTTGACGATATGGGTGAACATGGAGGCCATTATGTTAAATGAAATAAGCTAAACCCAGAAAGATAGGTGCTCAAGATCTCATTTATATGTAGGGTTTAAAAAATTAAACTTATAGAAATAGATTTTTAAAATTTTTAAATCTTTTTAATTTAAAATTATGTGTATGGATGTTTTGCCTTCCTGACTCTCCCCTGTGCCATCCTCCCCAAGTGTGAGTGTGTGTGTGTGTGTGTATGTGTGTGTGAGTGTGTGTGAGTGTGTGTGTGTGTGTGTGTGTGTGTGTGTACACTCTCGGTGCCCCATCATCTGATCCCCTGGAACCGGAGTTACAGACATCTGTGAACTGCCATGTGGGTGTTTGTATTGGTGTGTGGATATGTGCGTGTGAATCCACGTGCCAGAAGAAGGCATTCGATTCTCTTGTAGCTGGAGTCACAGGTGGTTGTGAGCCACTCGATATGGGTGCTGGGAACTAAACCCAGGTCTTCTGGAAGAACCATCCCTCCAGCTCCTCCATCTATACAATGAGAAATTAAAAGAATCATTAAAAGTTCCATGCAATATACTTTGATCATATTCTCCCCAACTCTTCTCAAATCTTCCCCACCTCCCTACCCACCCAATTTCATGCTCTTTCTCCTTCTCAAAAGAGAAAAAAAAAATCCCAGCATCAAAACAAACAACAAAAAATACCAAACCAAACAACAACAAAAGAGCACACAAAAACTTGGAGTCTGTTTTGTGTTGGCCAGTTACCCCTGAGCATGAGGCCTGTCCTGGAGAGCAGTTCATGTGTCCAGTGACACTCCATCAGAGAAAACTGGGTTTCTCTCTCCCTGAAGGTATCAATAGTAAATCACTTCTTGATTAGAGGAGGCACTTTGTATCCACTTTCCCTTCTAAGCCCTGGGATTTTGTCTAGCTTAGACTTGTTCAGGTCTTGCCCAAGCTATCACAGTCTCTGTGCATTAGCCCCACTACATTTGGATGATTCTCTTTCCCTGGATCATCCACCCACCATGTCTGGCTCTTACAGTCTAACTCTCTCCTCTTCTGCATGGATCCCTGAGCCTTGAGCAGAGCGGTCAATAAAGACATCCCATTTAGGGCGGAGTGCTCCAAAGTCTCCCCTCTCTGTACCTTGTCCAGCTGTGGATCCCTGTGTTAATTCCCGGCTCCCCAGGAACCTCTGATGAGAGTTGAGGGATGCACTGACTCTGGACCCCAGCAAAGTATTCCCTGTACAAACATCATTGTGCCTGATAAACCACTGCGGATTGCTTGACTTCAACAATAGCAACACTTAGCCGTTCTTGGTTCATTTATTTCCTTCTAATTTTTTCAGCAGTATTATAAATCAAATCTTAGAATTCATAGGATTTTACTCTCAGTTCTCCAGCATACACCTTTAACTTTTGGAATCAAAAAACATTATGCTTTTACAACATTTAATAAAAACTTTTAAAAAAACATGATTTAAAAATTTGCCCAAAATTTCTTGATTATCTAAAAATGTTTTCATGGGGTTAGGACATATTGAACTGCTGGTTCTTCAAAGAAAAATATTTTTAAAAGTTTTTAGCATACCACATTTATTTTTTCACTCCTATATTATCCCCTGGTCTGGCCTACATGCAAAGATCTAAAAAATTAGATCGTCTCCTTGTTCAATAATAAAAATTCTTTATAATATTCTGGACTCTAGACCCTTACTAGGTGCATAACTTGCAAGCATTTATATTTTCACTTTCTGGACACTATCCTTTGATGCACAAAGATTTTACATTTTAGCAGAATTATTGATTTTGTATTTGTTGCTCATGCTTTTGGTGATATTTCTTAGAATTTGTTGTAAAATTCAAGAGAATGAAGATTTATTTCCATGGTTTCTAGTAAGAGTTAAATTAAATAAAAAAAGTGCATGTGTGTATGTGTGTGTGTGTGTGTGTGTGTGTGTGTGTGTGTGTGTGTGTACACCCTGCATGCACATATGGAGGCCAGAAATCATTGTTAAATGTCTTTTTCTATTACTCTCCATCTCATTCTTTTGAGGCAGGGTCTCCCACTGAATGCGGAGCTCACCATTCAGCTAGACTGGCTGGCTACCATGTCCCTGGGATCTGCCTGTCTCCAACCCCTGCATTGGGGTTGTAAACACTTGTATTGTTTACCTTTTACCTGGGGCCTAGGGATTTGAATTAAGGTTCTTGTTTATGCACAACAAGCATTTTATTGACTGAGCTCTCTCCCAGCCTTTCTCCTATGAGTGCTATCTTTTATTTTCCTGGATTTGATCTATTTGAGTTAAGTTGTGAATATAAGGCAGAGTCCATGTGTTCTTTTGTATGTGGACACTCAATCCTCCAGCACTATTGGTTGACGGGACCACTGTTTCCCACGAGTGGTTTTGAGCCTGCTCTCACGGGTGAGGGGGAGAGGACTTTGTCTTAGGAGTTGGGCCTGACAATCAGGAATGTTACCCCTCTTTACACCACTTCCTGACGCATACTGATGACGTCCTCAACTGGTAGCAGCTTGATTGTGGCTTCCTCATTCTCCTTCCCTCTTCCAGGGTTAGTTTTTAGTTACAAGATGAAAAGCCTGGACTTTCCAGTCCTTGTTTCACTACCAACCAGTGTGCAGAGCCTTGCCTGGGACGCACTAGGAGTGCTGAAGGATCAGTGTGGGCTTCATAAGGGAGGGAAGGCTCCAAGTAAGAAGAGCAAAGGGGATGTAAACAGTGGGGCTGGGCACACCTAGAAGGGACAGGACGCTCAGAGGGAACTGGGGCTTAGTTTAGCTGTGAGGGTGTGAGCGCGTGAGCGCATAGGAAAGGGAACATAGCTTTCCCTTCTGAAGGTCAGTGTTCAAGCCACAGTTCAAGCTGGTGACAGTCTATTGACGGCCGTTGCCATGGAAAGAGTACTCTTTGCCCTTAAACTGGTATAGGGGCGGTCATATAAACAAACTAGTGCCAGGCCTTTTCCCTCCTTATCACCTCACCTGCTTTTCAGGTTACTGATTAAACCTCCCTGGACTTGAGAGCCCCCAGGTAGTCAAGGCCCAGCCCCTTGCAGCCCAGCATGAATGAAGGAGCAGGTCCTCCAGCCGGCACTGTTTCCAACATTTGGCAATGGACTTGGACACAGTTGCAGGCTGCTTCTGTGTGGGGTTTCAGAGGCTTCTGGCTGGAGGCCCTGGCCAGCACAATACTTGTTTCACCCAATGACTAAACAACGATCCCAAAGATGTTTTGAAAGGTGCACATGAAGATGTCTGAGTTCCCCGTTAGTTCCCATTAGGGGCTTTACCCACTGCCTCTGGTTCTCGTCAGTGTACTTCAGGGCTGGGGTTGTGCATTTTATTTTCCAAACCATGAAAGAGGAAACGGAGTCCAAGAGATGTCAGGTGATTTTCTCAAAAGCCACACAGCTAGGGCTCGGGAGATGGCTCAGTCAGTAAAGCACTAGCCACACAAGCCCAATGGCTTGAGTTCCATCCCCAGAACGTACATAAAAAGCCAGATCCAGCAGAAGGCGCCTGCAATCCCAGCCCAGGCACAGTGCAGTGGGCAGGAGAACTGGCTGCAAGGCTGGGAGCCTGCTACCCTGGAGTAGCTGATCAGAGAAACAAACAAGAGAGATCCTGCCTTTGTAAGTTGGATGGTGAGAACAGACTTGGAACGTTTCCCTCTGACTTCCATATGTGAAAAGACGCATGTCGGCATACACATATGTGCGCACACACACATACACACCCACACACACACACACACACACACGCACACACAGCTGGTATACAGACACACAGCTGTCCAGCACTGTGATTAAAAACGGTCTAGGTTCAAAGCTTGCAGTCTCACATTCTGCCCTGTGTTCAGGTGAGAAGAAGCCAGAGAATGATGGGAAGAGATAGACTGTCTCATCCTGTGTCCTAGGCCCCAATTCACAGATGGACAAACTGCACAGAAGGGCTTTGTGAGGTTCAACAGGAACAGAACGGAATAAGAAGCAGGTTTCCTGACACCCAAATCCTGTGTCCTAATGTCCTCTCTGTCGTATGGCTCTTACATTCCTCTACAGACATTAGGTCAAAACCCAAACCCCCAGGAAAGTGAGGAGGGTTTACAATGCACCCTGTAACTGAATGGCTGAAAGAAGGCTCTGGAAGGACTGTGTGAGGCATCTGCTTCAGTGAGTGTGTGATGATGGTGAAGGAAGGGCGTGTGCACAGGAAAGCAAGACGTCCTTATAAATTTGGTTGGCTTTAGGTTCACTTTGCAGCATAAGATGATATTTTTAGAAAAATTACAGTGATGTCAGCTACACTTGTTGAGAGCCTGATGTTCAGGAACACAGGGTTCATCCACAGAGTTAGTTCCCAAACCACGTGGTAAGGATTTATATTAAACAAAGATTAACCAGTGTGTGCGTGTGTGTGTGTGTGTGCGCGCGCACGTGCGCGCGCGTGTGCACATGCACAGATGGTTTGTGAGACTCATATCTAGACAGGGAATAGCAAAGGACCTGCCAGGAGGGACTTGGAAGGATGTAGGGATTTAGTAGGTGTGTGACTGGTAGAAGAAGAAAACAAAGGAAATCGCAGGTACAGGTCAGCAAAGACCTCAGTTGTGGCTGCCATCTTGTGATCATGTCTCTTTGTCACTCCATGAATTTTATTGGCTCACTTGAACACCTGCTGCATCAATCTGCAAGAGGCATTTTGTTCTGCGAGATTTCCTGACGTGGTGTATCTCATTCAAATATGGATAATCAGTTGAGATAAAGCTTCAGATTTTATGAATCACTTGACAACGGGATGTCCTGGTTTCTATTTCCTGGAGCTGTTATCACAGATCATGACTGCAATAAACTTTTTACAGCAACCCCGCTGTACATTTCGGGTCTTTAGGTAGACGTAAAAGCTTTTGCTCTTGCTTAATGTTTGATGCTTGGGACCAGGACTGTTCACTTTGACAAATGGAAAGAGAAATTTGAGTAATGAGGCTTCTCCATCTGAAACCTCATTGCCAGGGAGGGCTTACTGGATGATCAGAGCTGTCTTGGTTAGGATCAGAATGGGCAGGAAACACACACACACACACACACACACACGCACACGCACACGCACACGCACACGCACACACAGTCCCAGGGTTGGGTCAGGGATGGTGGTGCACCCCTTTAATTCTAGCACTCAGAGACAGAAACAGGAGGATCTCTGTGAGTTCAAGGCCATCCTGGTCTACATAGTGTGTTTTAGGAAATAAAATAAAATAAAATAAAAATCCCAGGGTTTTAAACCTCTGAGCTAAGGTCAGGTAACATGCCCAAGGCTCTGTTACTCTCAGAGGTTTCCCAATGGGGTCCATGTTTTATTGCTACCCAAGAGTCCCATAGACACAGCTCAGCCCACCTCTCAACGTGATAAGAATGATGCTCTTGGGTTGAACTCGACCTTTGATCCACTGCTATACACATGGTTTTATTGGAAACCCCACAAAGCACAAGCCAATGTGTTTATGTTGTAGTAGGCTGTGCTCTTGTCTCAGCAGCCTTTGCCAGAGATGGTGAGGGAGAATGACTTCCCTCCCCACTCTTGGGGGTGTGTGTTTGTATTACTGCGGATTGAAACAAGGGCCTTGTATATTGAACCAAGGCCAACACCCCACCCCTGAGATATTTAAAATTTTCTTATTTTGAATTAAAAATTTTTAAAATTTATTAATTTGTATTTTATTTGCATTGGTGTTTTGCCTGCATGTATGTCTGTATGAGGGTGTCGGATCCCCTGGAACAGGAGTTATAGATAATTGTGAGCTGCCATGTGGGTGCTGGGAATTGAACCTGGATCTTCTGGAAGAGCAGCTAGTGCTCTTAACCTCTGAATCATCTCTCCAGCTCCAAATTAAAAATTTTTTGAGACAAATTTTCACCTAAGTTGCCCAGACTAGCCTTGGACTCTCTGTAGGTCTTAAGCTGATGATCTTCTGCCTCAGGGTCCCTAGCAGTTGGGATTATAGGCTGATGCTACCATGCCTCGCTTCCTACTCCTGTAGAAAAGGACCGTTGGTTCTTGGCTTTGAAGGGTGTACTTTAAAATTGTTACTTCCAGTTGGTTTTGCTAAGCAGCATTGAGAAATTTCTTCCTTCTCCTTCCCTTCCTTTCTTCTTCTCTTCCTCTCTTTTGTTCCTCCCTCCTGTTTGTTTGGTCTGTTTCTCTCTCTCAGTGCTAACAGAATCTTAGCAAAGGAGCAGTGTGGGATGATCTAGGAGATGTAGTGAGACATAGGCGGGCTCTTTATATCGAGGCTGGTAGTGTACTCTCTAACTCACCCACCATTTTCATAAGTGAAAAAAAAAAAACCCGCCCCAAACATTTCATACATACAAAAGTACAAAGAATAATATGACACGCACTTTTATATCTACCACTCGGACTTTATTTATCTAAGCAATTTATTTAAAAAAGAAATAAACCAGAACTTATTGGTATCTACCCTTGATCTCAGTTCCCTTCTTAAAAAGATAAAACAAAAAATAAACACATTGGAGTAGGACAAAGCAAACAACCAGAATGAAAAGAGCCCAAGAAAAGGCACAAGAAATAGATACAGGCACAGAAACCACTTGTTCACACACTCAGAAACCCCATAAGAACACGGAACGTGAAGCCATAATATACACACAAAGTACCTGTAGAATAAAAAATGAATGAATAAAGAAAGATGAAAAGGATAAAATTTAAAAAAGAGAGATAGAGAAGAAAAAGCCCGATGTTATAAGACAGAGAATCTCCAAAGGTGCTGTTGAGTTCATTTTCTGTTGGCCATCTACTGCTAGGCATGCAGCCTGTCCTTAAGAGGAGTCTGCTTTCCCAGGGGACTCCCTTGCAGACAACTGAATTTTCATTTGGGAGTGGCTATCAACTGGAGACAGCTTCCGGGTTAGGGATGCGTCATGTGAACACTTCTCCTTTCAGCTCTAGGACACTATCTGGTGAGACCCATGCAGGCCCTGTGCAGGCTGCCTCAGCCTCTGTGAGGTCATATGTGCATAGGTCCTGTTGTATTTGGGAGACCTCGTTTCCTTGGTGTCCTCCATCTCCTCTGGCTCTTATACTTCCTTCCTACTCTTCTGAAGGGTTCTCTGAGCCCTGAGGGAGGGATTTGATGGAGACACCCTACTTATTATGATCAAGTGTTTCACGTCTTTTCACTCCCTGCACGTTGTCCAATTGTGGATCTCTGTGTTTGTTCTCATCTACTGCATGAAGACGGCTGAGCAAGGCCCTGATCTAGAAATACAGCAGAATGTCATTAAGAGTCATTTTATAGTTATGTTCCTTTAGTACAACAGTAGTGTTTGGTTTTACCATAGGTATCTGGGTTATCTAGTCTCAGGTTCTTGGTCACCCAAGCACTGTCGGGTATGGGTTCTGTCTTGTGAAGCGGGCCTTACATCAAATCAGATATTGGTTGGTTACTTCTATAACTTTGTGACATTGTTGCAGTAGTATACCTTGCAGGCAGGACACCCTTGTAGATGGGAGGTTTGTAGATGGGTTGGTGTTTACATTTCTCCTTTGGCAACGTGCAGAGTACCTTCCAGTACCAAGAACACTAGCCCGTAGGGGTGAAGGCTCTATGTAGGCACCCCCTCTCTTTCTCAAGGTTCAGTGCATTGTGTAAGTGTTGTCTTCAGCTACAGGAACTTGTTGTCAGTTTCTGGAGAGCAACCTACAGCCTTGGCAATAGCCTGGGTTGTTTGGGGGTTCCCATGGGACCCCTTTGGCCAAGAACTCAATTAGACAAAACCCATTCTTGGTACTGGAAACTTCATTTGGTGACAAGAGATGTCCAGCTGGGACTATATCCCCCATTACCTGGCAGCTATGAGCATGGTTGAGCAAGTGTCTCTGGTAGGATGAAGAGTCCTTAGGGTATATGCCCAAGAGTGGTGTAGCTGGATCTTGAAACAGATTGATTCTTATCTTTGTAATGAACCACCATGCTGACTTCCAAAGTGACTAGCCGTACAAGTTTGCATTACCACCAGCAATGAAGGAGTGTTCCCTTTGTTCCACGTTCTCACCAGCATGAGCTGTCACTTGTGTAATTGATCTTAGCCATTCTGACAGGTGTAAGATGAAATCTCTAAGTAGTTTTGATTTGCATTTCCCTGATGACTAAGGATGTTGAACATTACTTTAAGTTTTTTCTTTAGAGAATTCTCTGTTTAAATATGTACCTCATTTTTAATGTTTTTTTCTTGACATCCAGTTTTTTTGAGTTCTTTATATATTTTGGATATTAGCCCTCTATAGATATGTACTTGGTAAAAATCTTTCCCCATTCTGTAGCCTGTTGCTTTGTCTGAATGATGGTGTCCTTTGCCATACAGAAGCTTTTCAGTTTCATGAGGTCCTGTTTATTAACTGTTGATCTTAGTGCCTGTGCTATCAGTGTTCTGTTCAGGAAGCTGTCTTCTGTGCCAATGAGTTCAAGGCTATTCCCTACTTTTCCCTATTAGGTTCAGTGTATCTGGTTTTCTGTTGAGGCCATGATCTATTTGGAGTTGTTTTATGAAGGAGTGTGGATCTATTTGCATTCTTCCTCGTGCAGCTGTCTATTTTGACGAGCACTCCTTGTTGCAGATGCTGTCTTTTTTCCAGTGTATATTTCTGGTTTCTTTATAAAAATTTTCGGGTGTCCTTTGGTGTGTGGATTTGTGTCTGGGTTTTCAGTTCAATTCTATTGATCCATGTGTCTGTTTTTGTGCCAATTCCATGCAGTTTTTATTAATAAGCCCTGTAGCACAGTTTGAGTCAGAGTTGGTGATTCCTCCAATAGTTCCTTTATTTTTAAATTTCTTTTATTAAAATTTTTGCATTTATTTTTCATACCAACCACAGTTTCCCCTTCCTTCTCTCTTCCTGTTCCCTCCCCCCACCTCCCTTCTATATCCCCACAACAGCCACTCCTCTTCTGTCTCCATTCAGAAAGGGGCAGGCCTCCCATGGGAGTCAACAAAGCATGGCACATCAAGTTGAGGCAAGACCAAGCTCCTCCCCATGAATCAAGGTTGGCCAAAGCAACCCAGTTTGAGGATTGGGTTCCCCAAAGCCAGCTCAAGCGCCAGGGCAGGTCCTGATCCCACTGCTAGGAGTCCCACAAACAGACCAAGCTACACAAGTGTCACACACATGCAGAGAGTCTAGGTTGGTCCCATGCAGGCTCCCTAGCTGTCATCCAGAGTAGGTGAGCTCCCACCAGCTCAGGTCAGCTGTCTCCAGCAGTTCCTTTATTATTCAGGATTGTTTTAACTATCCTGGGTTTTTGTGTTTTCCATATGAAGCTGAGAATTGTCCTTTCATGATATGTGAAGAATTGTGTTGGAATTTTGATGGGGATTGCACTGAATCTGGAGATTGCTTTTGGTAGTGTGGCCATTTTTTTCTATATTAATCCTACTGATCCATGAGCATGGGAGACAGTTCCATGTTCCGGTATCTTCTTCAATTTCCTTAATTCAGTGTTTAAAGTTTTTTTTATCATACAAGTCTTTCACTTGCTTGTTTAGAGTTACCCCAAGATATTTTATATTTTTAAGGCTATTGTGAAAGGTGTTGTTTCCTTGATTTCTTTCTCAGATCAATTGTTATTTGTGTATAGGAAGGTTACTAATTTTTGAGAGTTAATTTTGTATTCTGCTACTTTGCTGAAAATGTTTATCAGCTGTAGGAGTTTCCTGGTGGAATTTTTAGGATCACTTATATATACTATCAGACCATCTGCAACTAAAGATACTTTGACTTCTTTCTTTCCAATTTGTATCCCCTTGATCTCACTGAGTTGTCTTATTGCTCTAAGATTTCAAATACTATATTGAATAGATGTGAAGAGAGTGGACAGCCTTATCTTGTTCCTGAATTTAGTGAAATTGCTTTGAGTTTCTCTGTAGGCAAAAGTTTCTGTCCCAAATAGCCGACACAGAGACTTAATATGAATTATAAATGCTCAGCCAATAGCTCAGGCTTCTTACTAGCTAACTCTTACATTTTAAATTAATCCATATTTCTTATCTATGTTTTTCCATGTGGCTTGGTACCTTTTCTCAGTATGACATGCCCATTTTGCTTCTCTCTGCATCTGCTGGTGACTCCTCCGACCCCACCCTTCCTCTTCCCATCATTCTCAGTTTGGCTCTCCCACCTAACTTGTATCCTGTTCAACTGCTGGCCAGTCAACTTTTTTATTAAACCAATCACAGCAACATATATTCACAGTGTAAAGGAATATTCCACGTTTCTCTCTATTTGAGTTGATGTTGGCTATGGGCTTGCTGAAGTTGCCTTTATTGTGTAGAGGTGTGTCCCTTGTATCTGTATTCTCTCCAGGACTTTTATAATGGAAGGTTAGGGAGTTTGTCAAAGGCCCTTTATGTGTCTAATAAGATCATCATGTAGTTTTTGTCTTTCAATTTGTTTTTCTGGTGGATTATACTTATTGTTATCATGTGTCAAACAATCCCTGATTCTCTGGGATGAAGCCTCCTTGATCATCATGGGTGATCTTTTTGATGTGTTCTTGGATTCAGTTTATAAGTATTTATTGAAAATTTTTGCATCTATGTTCATATGGGAAACTGGTCTATACTTATCTTTCTTTGTTGAGTCTTTATGTTGTTGAGGTATCAAGAAACTATGGCCTTGTAAAAAGAATTAGACAATATTTCTTCTGTTTCTATTTTGTGGAATAATTTGAGGAATATTGGGGTTTAACTCTTCTTTGAAGTCTGGTAAAATTCTTCACGGAAACTGTCTATCCCTGGGCTTTTGTGGGTAGTAGACTTTTAAATACTGCTTTTTATTCCACTGGGTGTTACAGTTCTGTTTAAATTGCTTATCTGATCTTGATTTAATTTTGGCAGGTGGTACATATTGAGAAAATTATCCATTTCTTTTGGATTTTCCAATTTGGTGGAGTACAGGTTTTTAAAGTATCTCATCATGATCCTCTGGATTTCCTCGGTGTCTGTTATTATGTCTCCCTTTATATGTCTAATTTTGTTAATTTGGATCTTCTCTATCCTCCCTTTAGTTAATTTGAATAAGGGTTTGTCAATCTTATTTAATCAAAGGACCAACTCCTTTTTTCGTTGATTCTTTGTATTGTTTTTCTTGCTATTTTATTGATTTTTGGCTCTGAGATTGGTGATATCTTAGGTGTGATTTCTTCTTTTTATTTTAGAGATTTCAGGTATGCTATTAAGTTACTAATATGAGATGTCTTCAAGTTTTTGATGTAGGCACTTATGGGGCTATGAACTTGTCTCTTAGAATTGCCTTCATTGTTTCCCATAAGTTTGGGCATGTTGTGTTTTCATTTTCATCCAATTTTAGAAAGTCTTTAATTTCTGTCCTGACCCATTTTTCATTCAGTAGTGGGTTGTCTGTTTCCATGAGTCTGTAAACTTTCTGTTGTTTGTTGTTGTTGACATCCAGTTCTAATCTGTGGTGGTCTGATAGAATGCAAGGTGTTATTTTGATTTTCTTGTATCTGTTGAGATTTGATTGTGCCTGAGTATGTGGTCAATTTTAGAGAAAGTTCCCTGAGCTGCTGAAAAGAAGGTATGTTCTTTTGTGTTTGGGTGAAATGTTGTGTAAATATCTGCTAGGTCCATTTGCTTTATGATGTCAATTAGTGTCTGCATTTCTCCATTGTGTTTTTGTCTGGATGACCTGTCTGTTGGCGAGAGTGGTGTATTAAAGTTACCCGCTATCACTGTGCAAGGGTTGTTATGTGATTTCAGATGTAGTACTGTTTATGAACTTGGGTACCTTTGAATTTGGTGCTTGATGTTAAGAATTTAACATCCTCTTGGTGGATTTTTCCTTTGATAAGTATATAGTGTGCTTCTCTATCTCTTCTGATTGGGTTTTATTTTTATAATTTTTATTTATTTTTACTTTTTGAGACAGGGTTTCTTTGTATAGCCCCGGCTGTCTGGGACTCGGGTGTTTATTCTCCTTAATTTCATCAAACTGTTTGTTTGTGTCTTCTTTAAACTCCTTGAATTCTTTGAAGTTATGATTGCTCTTTTAAATTCTGTGTCCTGGGATTCATCTTGCTAACTCTCACTAGTGAACCTTTCTTCAGAACAGTGGATGAAGGAAAGAGGATACTGGCTTGACCTTTGACATTATTTGTATTTTTGTGGTAACATGTGGCATATGGACTTCTTTTGTTAGTTCTAAGTCTGATATGGACAGAGCAGGTTGAACAGACAAGAGGATGTGCCTGTGGGTTGGGCCTAGAGGTTGCAAATGGCTCTGGTAAAAGGTCAGGTGGACAGAGGGGGCTGGGCTGGTGTTCAGGATGGCTTCCTGGTCCATGCCTCGTGTGTGGGTGTAGATCTGGCTGGAAAGGTAGGATTTGGGCACCGGATGTTGAGCCCAGGCTAGATCTGGTGGGTTCAGGAGAAGTTGTGATGGGGAGGTCAGGAAAACTCACTGGGATGGATCTTGGAAAAGGAAGTGGGGTGTCTGGCTGGCTGGAGAGGTTGGATGCAACATAGAAGGGACTTGTAGTTGGTGGCAGATAGGACAGGTACTGGTAGAAGCTCAGAGGTTGGATTTGGTGTAGGCAGGGTTGGCCAGAGTAGGCCAGGGTACCAGATGTGGTACCCATGCTAGATCTGGCAGGCTGGGGTTGGGGGAGGCATGGATGGCCTTTTTATACATTTTGTTTTTGTTTTTTGTTTTTCAAGACAGGGTTTCTCTGTGTAGCTTTGTGCCTTTCCTGGAACTTGAATTAAAATATAATCACATTACTTTCCCCTTCCATTTCTTCTTCCAGTACCTCCCAAGTCCTCTTCCTCCAACCCCTTCCATATCACCATTCTCTCGTACTGATAGTCTTTTAAAAATTGTTATTGCCATATGTATATGTGTATATACATATATATGTATATATGTGTATATATATATGCTTGTATATGTCTGTATAATGGCTCCGTAAACAAGACAGAAGCATCATAGCATCAAAACAGAATGCTAACACAGAGGGGGAAAGTCTCATGGGGTCCCACTCCTAGACTAAGAACTACAGGCAACTGCTGACTGAGAGAGGGCCTCACTCCCAGGGAGAATGATGATGATGATGATGATGATGATGATGATGATGACAATAATAATCCTAGCTGATTGTTCAATACATAGTGATCAACCTTGAAACCATAGCCAGACAAACACCAATACTTTTTAAGTACAAAAATATTTATTGCCGGGCGTTGGTGGCGGCACGCCTTTAATCCCAGCACTCGGGAGGCAGAGGCAGGCGGATCTCTGTGAGTTTGAGGCCAGCCTGGGCTACCAAGTGAGCTCCAGGAAAGGCGCAAAGCTACACAGAGAAACCCTGTCTCAAAACACCAAAAAAAAAAAAAATTATTAAGTTGTTTAATAACCTAAGTGCAGAGCTTTTAGAAAAGGTAAAGATTTCTACAATGAGCATTTATTTAAAAACTTTAAAGAATTTTTTAGACTTTTAAGTAGTTTATAACTTTTGTATACAATAAGTCAGATGTTTACTGATTTTGTTATTGCCAAGCAGATGTCTCAAAGATGAGGAAAAAGGAATTCAAGATGGACATATTTCAGGCAAAATGCCAGAAACACTCAACAAAGTAAAAATTAATAATTTGAGAACTTGATTTCTCAGTTAACTAATTCCTATTTTTATATTGTCAAAAGATTGTCAATACATACTCTAGATATCTCTGAAACTCAGAATACTTCCCTTTCTTTAGTATAATCCTCACATTCTGGGGTTTGGGCAGCATAGCATGTCTCTGGGACCTTTTCTTGAGGTGGCTCATGGGTTGTGGCAAACAGTAACCCAGGATTTCACTGCCACATGCTCAGCTTCACACTTTGCTGAGCCCCTGGCTTCACCTTTCTCCCACCATTGCCGGGAGATGGAAGTTTCTCCAGTCTCTTGTGTTTTGTGAAGCAGACAGAGTCCCCTTTGAAGCTATTTCTCCACATCTGAGGAAAGGGGAGTTCCGGGCCAGGAGCAGAGGCTGATAACGGACGTGTTAGGAACCAGGATGAGACTTTGAAATTCATTGTGTCTTCTCTGAATTTCCTTTAGTCGTTGTTAGAAGCCTTGTGTATTCTTCAGATGGGACATTTTGTTTACGTAACACCATCTTTTCTGTTTCTAATTCTTTCTTTGCCTCCAAGGCTTCCACTTTCCCCTGTGGTCTCTTCAGTTTGTTTCGTGAGCTGTTGCAGATGGCTGCAGTTTATCTTAGCTCGATTATCCATCCTTTCTTCTCTCTCTGTGATTCACCCACGAAGTTTATGCTTTTTTTTCAACCACTGTATCTGTTTTTCCTCCACTGTCAAAAAGAGCAAACCCAGCGTCTCAACTTCTGGCTGTACTTTTCCAGTGTGGCTTCTTAAATGTCGGCATTCTTGTTTTGCTCTCTCCACGTCCTTCCTTCAGCATTTAGCTTGAACTCAGCGGGTCATCCTCTGCCAGTGAGGTCATGTGACTCTGCAAATGGCGGCTTGGCCATTTCAGAGTTTTCACCTTTCTTTGCTTTCTCACTACTCATCACTTGTTGTGGAAGTTTTGTGTGTTTTTTTTTTAAATATCTTATTTTATTTTTATGTGCGTTGATGTTTTTGCCATGGCTGTTGGGTCCCCTGGAACTGGAGTTATAGACAGTTGTGAGCCACCATGTGGGTGCTGGGAATTGAGCCCAGGTCCTCTGGAAGAGCATTCGGTGCTCTTAACCCCTGAGCCATCTCTCCAGCCCCTGTTGTGGAAGTTTTAACTTTTCATCGTGTAATACCACAAGATTTTGAGCCTTCCTTGGCAGTGTGTACTTTACACGTTAACACACGATCTCTTTCCACTAAGAAAACATTGTGGGGTCCAACAGCTGACTTGAGAATCTCATCGTCTCACTGCAATCCCAAAAGCATAGGCAGAAATGAGCAAATGTCAATACTTTTTGAGTATCAAAACAACACATGCCTGTGGCAGCCCTTGGTAAACTGTAAAATTCCCTGGAAAGGAAGAAGAAAAAAATCCCAGGGAAATGAAAAATTGAAGCAGGTAGGAAGAACTGAAATCCAATGCACAGAGCCCTCAGGCTAAGGTGGATTTCCTCGACTGGATGCACTTAGCTATGGTATTCTCAGCAGGAATCCTGGTTTTTGGTGTCCCAAGGATAGAATTCATGAGAGGGAGAGTTTGTATTAGTTTTTTTTTTTTTTTTTTTTTTTTTTAGTTCAGCACAAAAGTTTCCTTTATCTATGTTGGATACAAGTAGCATAACATAAAAATAAGACTTACATTAGTCAATACTTAAGCAGCTACATGCACACACACATGTCACTTGTGTGTTTTTGCAGGTGTGTGTGTGTAGACAGGAGTCTTATTATGTAGCTCAAGATGTCCTCAGAAATCCTCCTGCATCTCCATCTCAAGTGCTGGAATTACAGGTGTGAGTCACCACACCGGGCTCCAGGAAGATTTTATAGATGTCATTTATAGCACGTCTTGTGATTGTGAGTTATTTATTGTGACTAGTGCTGGGAGAGTGTCACAGCATGGCTGTCACAAAGCTCTGAAAACCACGTACTGGAAAATAAAGCAACCATGGTGTTTTGTGCTGTTTTCTGCTGGGGTTTGAACTTAGGACCTTGTATACACTAAGCATGGAATGCACCACCAAACCACAGCCCAAGCCAAAGGGTATTTTAAGGTAGTAGCCACCTTCTAACTTTTTTCATGATCTTAGCTAATTTGTCAAATCAAAAGTGCGTGTATTTAATACCATTCTTCAGTGACCAGTGAATAGGATTCCTTTAATTTAGATATCTTTGTGGAATGAAAAATGCATTATTTTAGGGAGGAGAAGCATTGTGACTATTCATCACAGTCTCAAGTAGCCTGGTGTGCAGAGTGAAAGAGGTGGCCATTTTACACCTAGCATGACTAGCATACAATGGAGCTCTTTTCTTCTATTCAGCTGCCTCTGAGACATGGCTGTGGAGCGCTTCCGCTGCCTTTCCCACTTCCAGACACTGAGACATAGCTCTCTGCTTTAAAGATGAAGAAACGGAGAAGAAGAGAGATAAAATGTTTTGCTCTCATTCCTTAGGGCTGTAGTGGTGTGTGTGTGTGTGTGTGTGTGTGTGTGTGTGTGTGTGTGTGTGTGACTCACCCTCCCCCTTCTTATCACCTCATTCTGTCTGTCCTTCCTCCACAGGAATAGTGAGGACATAGGTCTCTTTGGGTGAGAGCATCTTGCAGGGGAGGTCTGAGATGACCGGAGCTACAGCCAAGATGTGGGGCCCCAAGAAGACTGGGGGGGGGGGGGGGACGATTCCCTCTTGGGGCTCAAGTTCTAGCACACAGCCATGGAATTGGTATTAGGTGAAACAGTAGAGGCAGGAGACTAGAGATTCCATTGGGAGGGGATCTTGGTCCGGTGTGGGTTGCTACTGTAATGAAATATCCAAGATTTATAAAGCACAGAGATTTCTTACAGTGTTGGAAAGCTGTACATCTAAGGGCGCAGTGCTGGCAGCTGGTGAGGGCTTCCTTGCTGCGTCACCACGGGGTGAAAAGGAGCTTGCAGCCTGGGCTCTCTTTCCTTCTTCTTAGGAAGCCAATAATCTCATTACGGGGGTCCTTCCCTCTTGGTGTCACTTAATCCTAATTAACCCCCGCCCAAAGGCCTCACCTACAAATAGCATCAGTATGTGGATTTGGGCATGGTGTTTTCAACTCATGGACTTTTAGGGGCACACTGAAACCATAGCAGAGTGCAGAACATGGCAGGGGACCTGAACACGGCAGGGCTCTGAGCAACTGCAATGGAGTAAGGAAGGGAGCAATGAGAATGGTGTGTGTGTGTGTGTGTGTGTGTGTGTGTGTGTGTGTGTGTGTAAGAGAGCCGAGTCCAATCCTGTTGGCCCCTTCCCAAGGAGTGTGGCTGGATTCCTTTTTTTAGATTTCTAAAATGTGTTCTATTTTGTGCAATTAAAAAAAAAAAAAAAAAAAAAAAAAAGACCGACTCATATACTTTGTGGAGGAGTCTAATTTCGGTACCTGCAAATCTAAAAGATTACCAGGTAATAGTCTCCTTCCTGGAAGCACAGTATTTTGATGCCCTCTGCTGGTTTATATTAGCAACTGCATACCATCCAGCCAGGTCGCTTTACCAGAGGCAAAGAAAGCCTGGAAGAACGGAAAAAAGAACATAGTGAATTCAGCAGTGACAGGGGGACAAGTCCCCTGAAAATTACACCAGCCAGTATAGACAGAAGCACTAGTAATGTGCAAGAGGCACTTAGTGTTCTGGATGAACTCCTTTGGGGCCAGGCAGGTAAAATTAAAATCTTGAAGAAGCAGGAGTGGGGGTTGGATTTCCCATGCACAGATCTGAAACACTCAGACTTGCTTTTGAGGATAGAGATTATAAACCTGTGCACACTAATGTGTAAAAGCCGGGAGTAATGGCTAAGAGCAGCAGCTGATGGGTGGGATGCTGATAGACATATATACATACATATATATTATACATATATATATTTATAGTTAAATGTTTGTGAAGCATCTTGTCCCATGGTCCTCAGCTATATATTCAGCCTATGGTACATATTAAAGGTGAAGGGATGTGTGGCACAGAAGCCACTTTCAATTTGTGTAATCTAGCATTTAATAGATTGTTTTTTAACCACAGAGTCCTTTTTCTTGTGAAATACTAACTACTATCATGAACAAAGCTTGCTTTATGGCCCCTGTGACCAGATGACCTCTCTCACTTCTGCCTATGTCTCGCTTCTCTCCTCTCAGGCAGACATCTTCTCTGGAGCCATATTCATCAATCTAGCCCTGGGCCTGGATATATACTTGGCCATCTTTATCCTACTAGCAATCACCGCCCTTTATACAATCACAGGTGAGTCCATCCAAGCGATCGGCAGCTCAAGCCTGGCTCAGGGTTAGGCGCTTGCGAAGGATAAAGGAGGTAGGGTTAGAATGGCTATTTTCTTGGTCTCCCCTGCAAGCCATGTGAATGTTCTGCGAAAGCCCCCGTGCTGGTTGGAAAAGTCAGGACAACTTTTCACAGGCGCTCGGAGAGAGCTTAGCCCTGAAGGTTGTGGGACAATGTGGCTAAGCTAGGACAATTAGAGGTATGCCAGGTGAAAAAAAATAAGAGAAGCGGAGAATGGTGGCAGGAATGGGCGTGGCTCGGCTCAGAAGCAAGGCGAGCCCGCAGGTACCGGAAGAAGGTGGTTACTAGGAAGTAGCGGGGAGAGAAGGGACGTGAAGCATGATGGTATAAACAGGTACAGCGTCCTTGGGAACCATAGACCTAATGTGACTAGATTAGGAACCATTTTGAAGTGGGAGAAAGATATACGAAGAGGTTTTGGAGTAAGATTTGAGGATGGCAGGAGTGAAGGGGAAGATCCACAGTGGAGCTTGCTGCTCCATGGGAGCCCTGTATACCTGAGGGCAAGAGGTTACTTAGAAAGGTTGGGAATGTAATTTACAGTTAGGATATTTGTCTGTCACATGCATGTGTACATGCGCGTGCACATGCTCTTTCTCATACACACACACACACACACACACACACACACACACACACACACACACGGGGTGGGGGCTGGGTTCCATTCTAGCATTACAGAGTAAAAAGGAGCAAGCATTCTCTTGGGCCATGTCCTAGCTTTAAAAGTTCACAACAAGTACTTTCCACTCAGGTATAGACAAACGTCCTGCCCTTTCCCAGGCCTTGTAGGTATTTTCGTGAGGGGTGAAGGTTAGAAACATTCTGAGTAGGAGAATATTGCAGCAGAATTAGGGAGGAAGGAAGGGAAGGCGGGCAGATGGTGGCGGCAGGGGCGGTGGAGGGCTCCTTGGCAGGTGCCTTGGTGGTAAAGAGAGGGTAGTGGGTAGGAAAAGGAAGCACTCCATGTGATCTATTGTCCTTTTGCCTGCTTAGGGGGCCTGGCGGCGGTGATTTACACAGACACCTTGCAGACAGCAATTATGCTGGTGGGGTCTCTTGTCCTGACTGTGTTTGGTAAGTGGGGCTAAGGCTAGCTGAGGAGGTAGGGGCAGAGGTGTGGAGTTCTGACCAGGGAAGAGCAAGTCCGGCTTGCCTGCCTGCATGCTCTGCTGTATCGAGTCTTTGTCTGTCCCACCAGCGAGCTCCCAAATAATGACACGGAGACTTATTATTAATTATGAAAGCTTGGTCTTACCTTAGGCTTGCCCCCAACTAGCTCTTATAACTTAATCTGCCTTTATTAATGTATGCTGTACTTCATGGCTTTTTGTTTTTAACCTATTCTCCACTTTTGTACATCGGACTTGTTCATCTCTGGCATCTCTGGAGTAAGTGTACCTAGATTCCTCCTCCTCTTCCTTGATTTCTCCCCAGAAATCCCGCCTGTCTCTCCTGCTTAGATACTGGCCATTCAGCACTTTATTAAACCAATCATACAATACATCTTCACATAGTATGCAAACATCCCATTACACTCTGCCTAGCTCAGGGCACTGGCCCTGCCCTGACTGGCCATCCTTATGGGAACCCCCTTGCCTCTGTAGAAGCCTTGTTGGAGCAGACCCGAGGAATACTTGAATTGCCCCTGTTCTTTCTGGATAGCTTGGTTCAGTGGTCTCCAGGGTAGGCCTGTGGTAATGTGGTGCTGTATTTGCAGAGAACCTGGGTAAAAATGAAGAAGGCTAACTACCCATCAGGTGACACAGATTTACATGCTGTATTTTCAGGCTGAAACTATATCTTGCATACACTGTGATGTTAAAAATCCAGTGTTTAAGCCGGGCGTTGGTGGCGCACGCCTTTAATCCCAGCACTCGGGAGGCAGAGGCAGGCGGATCTCTGTGAGTTCGAGGCCAGCCTGGTCTCCCAAGTGAGTTCCAGGAAAGGCGCAAAGCTACACAGAGAAACCCTGTCTCGAAAAACCAAAAAAAAAAAAAAAATCCATTTTAATGCTTCAGTTGACAAAATTTAAAAAATTGTTCACCCACGGTCAGCATCTCCTATCATTTCTTGAAATTATCCTGTCTATAAAAGACAGCACTGGAAAGCCTAGCTGTTAGGAGGAGACAGAAGACACATGTTGTTTTTCATGTGTATAGGACCCTCTGGGTGTCATTCAAAGGCTCTTGTCTACACTCTAGGGTTTAGTTTTCTTAGGATTTCATTTGGTTTTCCCCGTAGGCTCTGGGGGGTTGGCAAACACAGGCTAAAAGGTAACACTGAGCTGCGAGGTGGCCAAGTTCTGATCCCTCACCCATTCCCGGTACATCCCTGGGACCTGCTGTCCGGCCTGTAGCCAGTCTCCAGAAGGCAACTGTGTGTCTCTAACTCTGTGTTCTGAGTTCCAAAGACCGTGGCTGACAGCTGGGATTTAAAGAAAAAACAGTCTGCATGTGGTTCAAAGCCGAGGTCTTCTTTTAATAAGACATTCCCCCTTTGTATATGGTTTTCAGTCAGGGCACTTCCACAGGCTTTGAAATGTCAGTGGCTCCCAGGAAGGCTGGGCAGAGTTCACACTCCCATTTTTATAAATGAGAAACCTGGGGCCTACAGGGAAGGTAATTTGCCCCAAACTGTGCACGCTTCAAGGGCGTTCTCCCGTGCTGGCATCCTCTTGGTATCCAATATACTCATACATGAAATCACTATACGGAATTAAATTTTTTCACAGTGTTCTTTTTGGTACCAATATTTTTCAGCTTTCAATGAAGTAGGAGGGTATGAGGCGTTCATGGAGAAGTACATGAAAGCCATTCCAAGCATGGTTTCTGATGGAAACGTCACCATCAAGGAAGAATGCTACACTCCCAGGGCTGACTCATTCCATATATTCCGAGATCCTATTAAAGGAGACATTCCATGGCCTGGGCTCATCTTTGGCCTGGGCATCCTCTCCCTGTGGTACTGGTGCACAGACCAGGTATGCAATCTGGGTGTGCAGGTAGGCAGGTTGCATGATGGAGACTCCCACTTGGCAGGCTGTTGGGGTTGAGTATGGAGAGGAAGGTCTGTGGGTTTCTGGGGACCAAGGCTAAAGACCCCAAAGAGGGAAGCTGGGATGTCAGAGGGTCACAGTGTCACTGGGCTGCACAGCTCCTCACTGGGATATTCTTGACAGGTCATCGTGCAGCGCTGCCTCTCAGCTAAGAACATGTCTCATGTGAAGGCTGGCTGTATCCTGTGTGGCTATATGAAGCTGTTGCCCATGTTCCTCATGGTGATGACGGGGATGGTCAGCCGGGTTTTATACACAGGTAATTCCTCTACCCGAGCTCAGCCCATTGTTACTTTGCTAGCTGTATGGCTCTCTGGAAGCCCTCCAGCTCCTCTGATACTCTTTCTTTCGTGCCATGATTACCAAGGGTCAGGGCTGCCTGTGTCGGGCAGCGTGCACTTCAGAGACACAGAAATCTGGGCGTTGCCTTTCCCTGTCTCTTTTTAAATCAGTTTATTATTTAGTTTTGTTTAAAAAATTTAAAGTTGTTTGATAGCAGGCTTGTCACCAAGCCTGACAACCTGAACTTGATCTCTGGAGCCTACGGGGTGGAAGGAGAGAAGGAATTCCCTCATTTCTTACATCGACAGTTGCCTTCTCGTTATTTTTCGTTATTTTTCGAATCTTCCACAGTCATGACGTCGTTCAGGTTCCCTCTTCCAGGAAATAGTGCTTTCTCGATTGCTGTTCTGCGCCCTGACCCCCAGCCTTGCAGTGGTGTCTAATAATTTATTTTTTAATTTTAATGTCAAAGGCCCAGCCAGTTGCTGATTGCCATGTTCTCTGCCCTGTTTTGTGGATTGTTTCCTTGCAGGGGCCTCAAGCCTGTGACTTGCCATCTAGAGTGACGGATTCATCTTTGGCCTTTTTGTGGCATCTCAGCATTGCTCTTTACATGCTGCTGTTATGAATAAAAATAATTTTTGGTTAGCTGTTACAAATCAAAACTGTTTGAAATGCAAAATAACAACAATAAATAAGCAGAGCACCACAGAGTGACAGTTTGGCAAGCATCCTCCAAAATGAAGTCAGAAGAGTTGGCAGGCATTTGCTATCTTGTCCTTGGTTACATGCCCCCTCTAGGGTCTCCTATTCCTGTGCCGTCTTGTACACCATGAGGAAATACAATTGCCCTCTATATTCATAACTCACACATCTGTGGCTCTTCAACCAACTACATATAGAAAAAAATCTGCACCTATGATGAAAATTTGTAAAGTTTTGCTTATCACTTTTTCCAAACAACATAGAATAACAGCTATTTCCATAGCATTTATAGCTTATTATGTATTGTAAGTACTCTGCACGTCATTTAAGGGGAAGATGTGCATGTATTTCAACAGGTACTATGATATTTTATTTAAGGGGTTGAGCACCCGCAGACTTTGGAATCCACTGGGTCAAGAGTACCCAGGAACCAATCACGGGTGGATACTGAGAGACACTTGTTTAGCAAACAGAATGGCTCATTCCTTAATGGCTACTGCATATATTTATTTACAAAATACTACTTTGGTGAATTGGTGCTGTGCAGTGCAGTGCTAAATGAGTACTTAACAGATGTTTGTTGAGCTGAATTCAATGTAAGTTTCCAGAATTTTCTCCAAGATTCTAGGTCTTGTTCCCTTCTCCTCCCAGTCTATTTCTTTCTTATCTCCGTGCCAGATTTCTCACATCTTGGGAGTCACCATAGTTTTCTAGGGGTTTGACTGTATGCTTAAGAGCTATTCAAAATAAACCTCAAAACTAGGAGTCACAAATAACCATGGTTTTCAGGAGGAAAAAGAAAAGACGATTATCATCACCAAGCTATTAAGATAGAAGACAGCATCTCCTCCCTTCCCACCAGATCATTTCTTAGTTTCCTTTTTTTCCCTCTGCCTAAGAGCCATTTTTCTCTGCTGTGGGAGCGTCAAGCTGTGTCAGGGATAACAGGATCGGGATATGACACAAAACAGCTTAGCTGGAAGACGTTCTCTTCCTGGCACTGTTCTTGGGTGTTGGGTGGGAATATCTTGTTTGAAGTGTTGCTTTAAGAAGGTAAACATAGCCAGGCGGTGGTGGCGCACGCCTTTAATCCCAGCACTTGGGAGGCAGAGTCAGGCGGATCTCTGAGAGTTCGAGGCCAGCCTGGGCTACAGAGTGAGTTCGAGGAAAGGCGCAGAGCTACACAGAGAAACCCTGTCTCGAAAAACCAAAACAAAAAGAGGGTAAACATTTTGCAACCATCTGAACCCATTGCAACCCAACGAAAACTTGCTGATAAAACCCTTCATCTCTCTCTCTCTAGACAAAATCGCCTGTGTCATCCCCTCAGAATGTAAGAGGTACTGCGGCACTGCTGTTGGCTGCACCAACATCGCCTATCCAACCTTGGTGGTGGAGCTCATGCCTAATGGTGAGACTTTCTTGGGAGGTCAATTTGCTTTAGACTCTGCCTAGACTTTTGGGTGCATTCTGGGACAAAGCCATTTCCAAGCCAGGGCTGTGCTCTAAGGTGAAAGCCCCATTTCTGTGTTTTTGAGTTACTGTCCATAACATATGGTTCAGCTGGAGTCTATCATCCTGGGTCTTGTCCTTTAGTCGGGCTAAGAAAGGAAACGATATGAAAACTTGTTGGGGTGGGGGCAGAAATTCCCTATTCATGCCTGTCTAGATAGTCATTTAAAGCACTTAAACAGAGGCTATAACTTACAACAGTCATTTTTGAAAACAGTACAGAGGCTCCTGAAAAAAAAAAAAAAGTAGACCTACCATAGGGTTCAACATTCTCCGTACAGAGTTCATATCCAAAGGGAATGAAACCACTATGTTAAAGAGACAACTGTATTCTAGTGTGCATTGTAGGCTTGTGCTCAATTGCCGAGCTATGGAACCAACCTAAGTGTTCAAACATAAATGGATAAAAATGTGGTCTCCATAAACAATTCAAACTCACAAGGTGATCTGTTCATTTGTGGTAATATGGATGACGCTGCAAGGTGTTAAGTGAAAAAAGCCAGTCACAGAAACTCAAATGCTGAATGATCTCATTTCAAAATTTAGAATTTGTGTGTGTGTGTGTGTATGTACACATGTGCACACATGTGGAAGCCACAAGTAGATGTCAAGTCTCCACTTCTATTATTACTGTCTTAGTTAGGCTTTCTATTGCTGTGAAGAGACACCATGACCATGGCAACTGTTACAAAGGAAAACATTTAACTGAGGTGGCAGCTTACAGATTCAGAGGTTCAGTCCATTATCATGGCAAGGAGCATGGTGGCATGCAGGCAGACATGGTGCTGGAGAAGGAGCTGCTACATGTTGATATGCAGGCAACAGGAAGCAGAGTGTCTCACTGGGTGTGGCTTGAGCATATATGAGACCTCAAAGCCTATCTCCACAGTGACACTTCCTCCAATGAGACCACACCTACTCCAACAAGCCCACACCTCCTAATAGTGTCACTCCTTTTGGGGGCCATTTTCTTCCAAACCACCATAATTACTTCAAATATTTGATTTATTATTAGTGTGTGTGTGTGTGTGTGTGTGCGTGTGTGTGTGTGTGTGTGTGTGTGTGTGTGTGTGCCGTGTGTATGTGGACATCAGAGCACAACCTTTAGGACTTGGTTCTCTCCTTCCACTGTAGACTCTGGGGCTACAATCCAGGCCATCAGGCTTGTGTACCCATCACTTTTACCCACCAAGCCACTCGCTGGCCCATACACCTTATTTTTTCTCACAATTTTAAAAATTTACACTGTGATAGAAATGTTAAGTGTGTAAAAGGGAAATACACAAATTTGTAGAGAACATTTTACCTGACAGTTGCAATAACCTATATTGTCACTCACTCATTTATAATAGTAATAGTCCTTTTCCTGTTACATTTATTTTTATTATTATTAAAATATAATACATTTCTTTCCCCCAGCTCCTCCCATGTGTTTCTCTTCCACTCTCTCAAATTCCTGTCCTTTAAAATTTAATACACACACACACACACACACACACACATACACACACACACACACACATACACACACACACACACACATACACACACACAGAGCTGAGTCTATTTAGTGTTGTTTGTGTGTATGTGATTTCAGAGCTGACCACTTGGTATTAGATAACTAGTTGGGAACTCATCCCAAGGAGAGGACTACTTCTGCTCTTAATGCCCCTTAGTTGCCTGTGGTCTTCTGCCTATGGTTGGGGCCCCTTCCATGTTATCATGTCTATTGATGTTGTCCTTGTTCTGGTCTTGTTTAAGCAGCCATATTGTTAAGATAGCATGCATGAAACTTCCCTGTCATTTCTGGGAGACACAGTTTTACAGCAGATTTCCTGGTCCTCTGGGTCTTACAATATTTCTATCTTATCTTCCAAGATGTCCCATAAGCCTTAAGCCGTGGGGTGTTGTTTGTTTGTTTGTTCGTTTAAGACATGCTATCTCACTGTACTTGGTGCTTGTGGGGGCCCACAGAGGTTTCCTAGTGAGATCTGAGCTTGCTTTACCCAGCAGGGCTGCATAAGGGGATGAAATGACTGGTTACTGAATTGCATGGTTACCAGGTGTTTGGAAGGGTCTGCACTTGGCTGTACTAGGCGGAGGTCTTTTGCTCCACCCCTTGGCATTCCTTTAAAACGCCCTTTAGAAGAGACGGAAGGGGCTGGTGGATAAGGATCCAGGCCCTCCCGGGCCTATCCTGTGTTTCTATCTGTCTCTCTCTCCTCTATATTTCTATCTAAATCTCTTGTCCCTCACTCCTCAAGAGTACCCTGGGGAAAAAAAAGATGGGGTGAGTCCCCCACAGGAGCTCTCAGTTTTGGCTAGACTGGCTGACTAGGGAGCCCCAGGATCTGCGTCTTCCTCATCAGCCCTGGAGTTACAGATTTGTGCTACAGTTCCTGGCTTTATGTAGATGCTGGGGATCCGAACTCAGCTCCTTCTGCTTATGCAGCAAATACCTTATCCACTGAGCCACCTTTTCAACCTTTCTTCCATCTATCTGTCTGTCTGTCTATCATCTATGTATCTATGTATCTATGTATCTATGTATCTATGTATCTATCTATCCATCCATCCATCCATCCATCCATCCATCCATCTACCTATCTCTCTATCTGTCTGTCTATCTATCTGTCTGTCTGTCCATCCGTCCATCCGTCCATCCATCCGTCCGTCCGTCCGTCCATCCATCCATCCAGGCTGGCCTTGAATTGAATTGATGTTAGTCTTTTTGTCTGAGCTTCCCTAGTGCTCGGATTACTGGTGTTTAACAACATGGCTAG